>JAOWAW010126083.1:2013-13217 GCA_028565695.1 Nicola tetela
GGAATCTAGTTGTAACCCAGCTGCTATATATTTGAGGATTAGGAGAATCTTTTCATTCCCTCTTTTTCTTTTTTTTTTTCAATAGGCATCATTATATCGTCAGTGGCTGAGGAGCTGAACTTTCTTGCTCTAAAATCAGTAGACTACCATTGGGAGAGATGGCAACTCTGGGAAGGTCAGGCTCAATGCCATCACTGTCTGGTTCCTTCTTTGCTGTGAGTTTCTTGACTGTGGGCTCAGCATCACCAGGAAAGAGTTGTTGCAGGTTTTGCAGCTAGGCCATAGGAAGTCACATGTGCATGTGCTCATTTTTATTTCATACTCTGGCACTAGCAACTGCAAATTAAGAAGGCTTCATACTAATTTTCGAATCTTTGAACCTTATGAGATTCAATTAATTACCACCAGAGATTTGATAGGATTAGGATTCAACAGATTCGTTTCAAACCTATCACTGAAGATTTCTCTAGCCACGTGGCCAGAGATAAGAAGTATCAGTGCCATATCATTTCACATTTTTTTCAAGGTCTTAGGACTTTGGGTTGCCCTGCTATGGTCTTGGGACTTCAGGTTGGCCCGCTATGGTCTTAGGACTTCAGGTTGGCCCGCTATGGTCTTAGGACTTCAGGTTGCCCCACTATGGTCTTAGGCCTTCAGGTTGACCCGCTATGGTCTTAGGACTTCAGGTTGGCCTGCAATCATTTTAGTGCCTGTTTGCTTTTGGCACCAACATGCTACAGAGATGGCGCCATGATCTGCCAAAGAAGCCCACAAGAAAATATGGGGATGGCACGATCTCACTGCAGCGCTGGGGACCCTTACTAGGTCACATGTTAGAGTTGTAATTGTGTTCAACACTTCTTGAATGAAGCCAAAGTAGCTCTTGAAGGTGGATCCTGGTATTGCTAATACCAAGAGTTTAACAGCTGTGTGATTCTGTCTCCTCACTGAAAACTGATCAGATGAGAAAATGCTAGTACACACATTCTCAAGGTGAAAATCCCCATGATACAGTGGGAAGATGAACTTGCATACGCTTTTGCTGACTTGGAAAATGTTCAGTAGGAAACCCTATGGTCTTACAATGTTTACACTGACCTGAGTGGCATTAGCTGACAGCTGCAATGCCTCTTGAGAGCGTGCAAGAGCGGCGGCACTATCTGCCAGGGAGCTATTGTGGGCAGCAATTACTGCATCAGCACGTGTCTGTTCTTCTCTGCTTCGCTCTTCCAACCTGGCAGACATATTGAGAGCTAGGTCAGCTGCACGACGTAGGGCTGCAGTTTCCTCACTGAAGTTTGTGAGAATCTTTAGTCGGTTTCTGAATGTGTCCACAGAGCTTGTTGCAGTGTTTCTCGTTGCTTTCGCCCCATCATAGGCAGTTTGAGCACGTTCTTGCAGGGCCATTGAGTGGTTTCTGGAGACAGCCAAATCAGCTTCAAAAGCTGCCACGGCAGAGGTGTTACCAGCTACATACATGTGTAAGCTCTGGGCTGAGTCAGACAGTTGCTGAGCTGCAGTACGTAGCATTTCTGCTCTTTGTCCAGCTGCAATATCTCTAGCATGGTGTGCAGCAAGGTTGACATTGATCAGAGCTTGGGTGGCCTTGGCAAGGTTGTTGTTAGCATGCACACTTGCTCGTCTTGCTGCAGCTATAGCCTCTGCTGCATGGCCAACAAAGTCTGGAGAGTTAGCTATATTTTGGGAAAGCTGATGAAGGGCTTCTTTTGCGTTGTGTGCACTCACCATTGCTCTCATGGCTGTAGCACGTGCTCTTGTTGCTGTCTCTGAACTATCATGAGCGTGGGATTGGATTATATGCGCCGTTGCATTGAGTTGCATGGCTATTTGTTCAGCTCTGCCCACTTCCACATCTAGCAGTAGACGCTGTCTTCTTAACTCATTCAGATCGATTTGACCAAGTTGCAGGGAAGTCATAATACTTTCAAGGTTATTCACAGCTGCTTGTGATACTGATTCTGAAATCTTAATTTGTTCTTCACAGGAGGACACACCTCCTTCAGCAGATGAGATAGCTTCCTGTACTTCCCTGAAGCGTATGATAAGTTCATTAATCTCATTGATGATCCTTTGCACAATTGGGGTGAGGTTTGTTATCCTTATCTCCAATGTAGGGTCACGGTTTACTGCTGCTAGCGCATCATCAAGTAACTGACATGCCAGTGTGAGCAGTGCACGGACACGATCAACAACAGGCGGATCGCTGTTAAGAAGGGTGCTTGACAGTAGGTTGTTGAGAAGTGTTCGCAGAGTAGTTAATAGAACACGAACCGATACAACCTTGTCACGCACTTCACCATAACAGGCGGGGCATTCTGCAAGGCAAAAAGAAACAGTAGAAATGTGTTTTCTCATAGTAAACAGTAGGGCTAAAATGGCTCTGCATTTTTCCTTATCAGTTCGCTCAACTTTTATTGATTTCTTATTGGTTCCTCTTATTGGTTTCTCTTCTTGGTTCTGAGCTACAACCTTGAAAACAATGCAAACCACACAAGTATAGTTGTTCCATGTTCAACTTGTACTTTTATATGGACCATTAGTTAGGCCAAGAGTTTTTTTCAGTATTTCTTGCCACCTTTCTTCGGCCGAGTATATGAGGAAGTGCTACAAAGAAAAACCCTTCCCTGCATTGCCCACTTGATATGTAGGACTAGTTTATGTCACTCTCCTCCATTAACATTAGCACACATGACTCCAGTATGCAGTACTACTACCATAGTATGCAGCTTTGAAACACACATCATTGTTTATGGAGGGAATGTTACATCATTCATTATAAACAACGAATCATCGATGCTGAACAGTGCTTCAGTCTTAACAAATGGCGTCCTCATGGGGCCATTGCAGGCCATATGGTTTACATATAGCGAATGCCTAATGCCACACAGAGTCCACTTTGAATAACTCATTGGAGCTCTCAGTGACATTGCATACAGGACTAGGACCGGCTGGCTACAACTTGAGTTGCATTCAAAGCTAAGCTGCTTTGGTTGGGGACAAACGAAGTTGTAATTGTGTTTACAGTGACAGAGTTCCTTGAGCTCATGTTCATCATGCAGTCTACCACATAGATCTTGAAGACACAACTAAATCAAACCTGCATGCACGGAGCCCAGTGTCAGCATGCTGAAAATGACGCTTCTTGCCGACTGAGCGCAGCGAGAGAGGCGAGAAACAAGTTCTTGCCGGCTGCTCCTGAATTTCACACTTTATAACAGCCTGAAGGCAAGTGCTCTGTTCAGTCACGTCCAGCCAGTCCACACGCTGTTGCTCAGTTCAACCTGTGTCTAGCTTATTCTACACGTGGTCATTAATAGTTCTACGAGTTTGTTTTCAGAAGTGTTTCTCAAAGGTCTAAAAGTCATATTTCTTCTTCCAGCTGCATACTGTACTAGTGTCTCTGTATTCAGCAGTTGCACAGTATGTTTAGATGAAGTAGAGCTTTGCAAATTTGCCCAGCCTCCAAACGCTCTATGAGTGCCTCCAGTACACGTAGCGTTACAGTTGACTCCGTCAATTCTTTGCAAGAGTCTCCTGTAGCTGGTTCTTCCAGTTCTGCAGGGAATTTGTCAGAGCCTCCTTCTTGGGCTCAGCATTTGACTCAACTAGTCGAAGGATGTCGTTCGACGGAGACAGCCCTTGAAGAGCTCAAGCAGATGAAAGAAGAATTGTGTTGCCTGCAGCGCAAGTGCCCAGCTGCTCGCGACGATGAATACACTTTCCAAAAGCCGAGCTGCAGGCGTCATTGAGTTCATGAAAAAGCTTGCAGACATACTGGAGGAGGCATCTGCAGTCGTCGACATGGACCCCAACGAGGCAAAGGACCTTCTGAGAAAAGGTATGAGCTTAATTTCTGAGAAGTTTGAACACCTCAAAATTGCTGATCAATTTGGGTGGGATACTCTCAATCATTACCTTGATGAAGATATAGTTGACGGTGATGACAAGCGGCGCCATTTAGCACGCACTCGTTCAGAGGTTGCAAAGAGTTCTCGCAAGTCCTCGAATTCATCTCAGTATTTTTCTTCCAATGGCAGAGCGCCTCAAGTTAACAGCCCAGGCTTTGGTCAGGGCTTCTCCAATTTTCACCAGTCTTTTCAAAACAAATACCAGAGCAATGGCTCCCGTGGTCCTACCACTGCTGGACCCTGCTTCCAATGTGGCTCCTATGGACACTGGTCGAGCTACTGCCGCAAGGCTATTTGAGTTGGCGACGCAGGAAACGGAAGCAATCAAGGAAACCTCCAGGATGCCAATGTGCTCAAGCGCTGAGCCCCTTCAGTTCAGTGAATCTGCGGAGCATTCATGTGAATATTTATCCTCTATGTCTCATAATTATGAGTTCTCCCAGTTTGCTACCATGGCTATTTCATGTCTTAGTTCTTTGAGTAATACAGCAGTAAGACTAAAAGGTCGCTTACGAGACCACATTTCATTTTGGCGGAGCATTGGTGCTTCTTCTTTTGTTTTAAGTGTCATTAACAATGGTTATTTCCTTCCTTTACATTCTTCCCCTCCTCGTTATTGGGCAAAGAATCATGCGAGTGCAGCTAAACATGCTGAGTTTGTTTCATCTGCAGTTAAGGACCTCTTGGCTGCAGGGAGCATAATTCCTGCAAATGCTAAGGACGTGCACATATGCAGTCCTCTCGGCGTTGTGGAGCAGTCAAAGCTACGACTCATTTTAGACTTGAGGTTTCTCAACAATTTCCTCAAGAAAAAGAAATTAAAATATGACGATGTCAAAACAACTGCTATGTTGTTCGATGTAGGAGACTTCTTCTTCACTTTTGATTTACGCAGTGTGTATCACTATGTTGAAGTCGACCCGGAGTTTCACAAATACCTTGGCTTCTCATGGCTGAATTCAACAGGCATTGATAAATATTATGTTTTTGCATGTCTACCATTCAGGTTATGCACAGCCCTGTATGTGTTCACAAAACTCTGTTGTGTTTTAGTGAGACACTAGAGGTCACTGGGATGGAAGACACTTATGTTTCTCAACAACGGCACAGGCTCAGCATCTTCTAAAGCGAGTTGTGACTCTCTTTTAGTAGCAGTACGTTATGATGTGGTCAAGGCCGGGTTTCTCCTCAGTGAGAAGAGCCATTTTCAGCCCTCCCAATTAGCACCTTTTCTTGGATTTACGTGGGACCTGAAAACTGGTATTCTCCATGTCACTCAAAAACGTGTTGATAAACTCTTTGCTTTGCTCCACGTGCTAAGAGCATCTTGAGGTGATAATCTGATTGCTCGACAGCTGGCATGTCTGGCTGGCTATATTATATCTATGGGCCCAGCACTTGGATCTATTTCTCATCTTCGTACAAGGGGCCTGTATCATGCTCTAAACTCCGTGTCTCATCTTGATGAAGTTGTAAATCTTCAGTAGTTTCTGGAAGCAAGGAATGAGATCTCATTCTGGTTTGATTCATTTGAAAACTTCCATGGTATTCCATTTCGCTCCCTAGCCTCGGATTGTTCAGTAATAACATTCTCAGACGCAAGTGATTTTGCATGGGGAGGGTACACTATAACAAAGGACAGCACTTGTGTTGCCAGAGGCGGATGGCCGCATTCAGTGCGCAGTATGAGCAGTACCTTTTGGGAGCTAAGGGCCGCACGGCTAGTTATCTTGTCTTTTATTCATGTTGTTGGTCCAGGTGTTCTTATACATCGCACTGATAATCAATCAGCAGCCTCAATTCTTTCAAACGGAAGCAGGTTACCACATTTGCATGCTGAAGCAGTTGAGCTTTTTAAGATTTGTCATAATAACGGTATCCAGTTGTATGCTGAGTGGGTTCCCCGTGAGGAGAATGTAAGGGGTGACTTCTTCTCTAAACATGAAGATGAAGATGATTGGCAACTACACCCTGAGATCTTCCAAGAAATCGATGCATCTTGGGGTCCTCACACCATCGATAGATTGGCCAGTTCTAGCACAACTCAGTTTCCTCATTTCTGCTCTCGTTATGGGAACCCAGGCTGTCTGTTTGTGGATGCATTCACAGTTTCTTGGGCCAGTGAGTTGAACTGGATGTGTCCTCCCATTCATTTAATCAGTCGCTGTATATGCAAGATGCAACTAGATGCTGCGGATGGATCGCTTTTTGTTCCTCTGCGGTTTTCCTCCCCATGGTGGCCCCTTCTATGTGTTTCTCGTCATGCTTTCAAAGATTTTATTACTGGTGTTTGAGTTCTACAGCACAGAATAAATCTTTTCTTAGATGGCACCTGTCGTTGGAACCTCTTCTCATCCCAAGTTCCAGAATGTGATGTTTTGGTTTTACGTGTGTGCTGTTGTGGTCACCATCAACTAACCTTCCATTTACGCCTGCCGGCGCCTGTGTGGCTTGTGGATTCAAGTTCAGCTTTGTTATCACCCTGATCAAGTTGATGGAAGGGATATTCTCAAGTCTAGATAGTAAGCACTGTATGTTTTCTTGCCCACCCCTTATATCATTATCTCCCACTCTCTATCTTCATCTCTGATACACTGAATTTTGGAGCATAAGATAATCTTGTTTCTGAGCATTTCAGAGTTGTTGATGGTCTGTGTTTGTGTGTGGCTGGGTTAAAGAAAAAAAAAAGAGGGAGGAAGTGCTAAGTCCCAGATGCTGAAGAAGATGAGTATTGAGTGTTGTTGGTATGGCGCGAGCGGATGGCCAGAGCGCTAAGCCCAGATGCTGGAGAAGTTCAGTGTTGTTGGCAATGTCTGAGTTGAGTCTGGAGCGCTGGCGGTGAATTTACTTGTTCAAGTTTGCTTATTAAGAGTGCCCACAGGGGATGGCCTGAGTGCAGTGCCCAGAGATCGCAAAGGGCGGTGCCGACACGCGATCGCTTATCTGATGCCATGATTCCCCTTCTGGTGGCATGAATACTTTGCCATGCAAGTATTCATGTCTCTTCTGTATTATGTGTTCACTAAAATGCCTCTTGTTGTTTATAGTTCACTGCAGTATTGAAACTATATGTTGCCCTCTAGCCTGAGCTCTATACTCGGGATATAGGTCCCGAATCAGTGTTGGTTCATTTGCTTCAGATGTGTGCAGCATGCTGATCTTGTTGCATGATAGAAAGGATCAATACTAATGGTCTTTCTCTTTTTCTTTTTTTCTCTGAAGTCTATCTGCACTTCCTCATCTTGCATTTCTTGTTTCTCCCTGTTCTTAATAGGGTTCTTTTCATTTGGTGAATGGCGTGAGTTGCAGGCTATCAAGGATCCGTCTCTGCAACACCTTTGTCAGCTACTGGTCATAGCTCTACACGATCGCGCACTTAGCACTGTGAAGACTTACATTCAGGCGTTTCATTGCTGGTCTCAGTGGGCAACTTTGCATCGCCTACCAACTCTGCCTGCAAAAAAACTCACATCTTTGTCTGCACATTGCCTTCCTTCTGCAGACAGCTTGCAGCCCAGCTCCGATCAACACGTGGCAGCAATCACCTGGGTGCACGAGAAAGCCGGCATTGCTGATGCTACAAAATCTCCATTGCTTCAGCAGATTGTCGCTGGAGCTCGTCGTATTGTCGCTGTACTGACTATTAAGAAACAGCCTATTTCATCAGCGGACATCCACAAGGTGGTTAGCCACTTCATATCTCCTCATACTGACCTTGCAGACTTGCAAATTGTCTCGTTGATCGTTCTAGGATACGCTTCTTCCTTACGTTGGGATGAATTAAGCCGTCTCTCACCAAATTGTCTATGGTTCTTTGACACGCACGTGTCTATTTTCATTGATCAGTGGAAGAACGACACTCTATGGGAAGGTCACCGGGTTTTTATAGCACAAACACATTCACCATTATGCCCTGTAGCCCTTGTTGAACGTTTCCTTGAAGAAGGTCAGCACAAAGAAGATCAACTGTTGCTTTGCAAACTCGGCCGCAAGAAGGGTGGCACATCTTATCTAAGATCTGCCCCGATGACCTATTCAAGAGCAAGAGAAGTTGTCTGCCAATGCCTAGAGTCTGCAGGTCTGCCTTCACTAAACTATTGTTTGCATAGCCTTCGATCAGGATGTGCTTCAGCAGCAGCTAACGCTGGGGTTCCAAACCATTTATTCAAGTGACATGGAGGGTGGAAGAGCGAAGCAGCCAAAGACAGCTATTTGAAGCAATCACTATCTGATCTTTTCTGTGTCTCTTGTTCTATTGGGCTGTAATGTCTGTTTCTGGCAGCATTCTTTCTATTTTTCTTCCTCTTCATCTGTTCCATGCTTTTACCGTCGTGTGTGGTTGGCAGTGGGCATCACAACCCAATATGTGTCTGTGCAGAGGTGAGAAATGACGCTTCTCACTGGCCGAGCGCAACAAGAGAGGCGAGAAGCAAGTTCTCACCGGCTGCACCTGAATTTCATGCTTTATAAGAGCCTGAAGGCGAGTGCTCTGTTCAGTCGCATCCAGCCAGTCCACACGCTGTTGCTCAGTTCCCACCTACCCTCCCTTAGTCCTGTGTTCTGTGTTTTCTGTGATCTATCTAATGATGACATATTCCGTTTTGTTTGTTAACACTTTTCACTTTCAAACACAGCTGAGATCGGTTCACACAAGGTTTTTTTCCTCCATTGCATGTGTCTGTCAGAGCATGGAGGTTTTTTCCCGTCAGCAAAGGCTGAAAATTAATCTGGCACCCGATCTCATGCTAGTACGCTCATGGTGTTATTCATCTAGATATAATTGCTGGTTCTGGCTCTCCTGCAACAATCAACATTTTAGTCAGATTGACACAACTCTGTTATTCTTTCTGAATTCTTGTTACTGATCTGATGTATCAATAAAATCAGTCACGTATGGTTGGCAGTGGGCACCACAACCCAGTATATGTGTCTGTGCAGAGGCGAGAAATGTTGCAGCTTGGTGGAACCAAATCCACCTGTATGCATTCAACTGCATGAGTCAGGCGGCCCTTTCTGTCAAAAGTTCAGAGCTCACAGCTGCAATCGAATCAGTGGTAGGTCCAGGACTCCCTATCGCTATCGATATCAAAGGAAAACATTTTCAAAAGTTCAGCACTCCAATCGATAGGCAAACTTGACTCGGGGAGAGTTGGCCTGGACAAAGGTTAGGCTTCCTTTGATTTTGCTACCATATTCAGTTATCTGGTTAGGCAAAGGAGCAAGCTTGACTAGGGCCTAGGGTGGTGCACAACAAATCAGGGAGAGTTGGCCACTCAGAGGCTCAACTGGCATCTAGTATTTGTTCCTCTTCCCTTTTTTTGACATTGCTTTGGAAAGGTTTTCCTCTGGTGATGTATTTAGAAAGGTAGACCTCGGGTCATGGCATACATTACAAACAGCTGCAGCTGCGCTGCATGGCTTGGTTGAAGTATGTACGCTATCCTACCATACATTTTGATCGGGAAAAAAGATGCAATTAGCACATGCTGGCTAGTAACAGTTGCAGCGTGACAGACAGACAGACACACGAATTAATCGTCTGTGGAGCCCTCCTCAGCCCCTACAGGCCTGATGATGGCAATAATGGCTGGCTTCTTCACTGTCAGGGGCATGCTTTTGCTTACGAGTCTTTCTCGTCCACATGGTGTGGCCCACAGCAGTGCATCCACTGCACAGAGGGTGGACCAAGTGGCAGAGCTGTGCTGGCTAGGCTAGACCATACTAAATAATTAATGTACAGTTTGTAGGCCAACCTTTTTTTTGTTCATGCAGCGGGTCTGAGAAACGCACGTGGGTGAGGTGAAACATTGATTTAAAAACTGACCGCCTTATATGCTCTGAGAAAGCCTGTGCAGATCCTTCTGTGTCCACTCAAGAATTTGAGCATGTTTCACAAGGAGAAGAAGAGGCAAGTCCCTGAGAGCGAATGAGAAGATAATACTGCACCATGCATACCTGTTCAACGTAGTCCCAAAGCTGGAGACCATGCTTGAAAGAGTGATAGCGTGAGCATGCGTGAACTAATGCCCCAATGGTCTCACATCCTACAATTGTTGTTGCAGCTTTCTTGATCACGGTCATGGTCCACCAACTCAAGTGCAGTATATGCATGTATGGGTGTGTGAGCCTGAGCAACAGGAGATCGGGTTGACGACTGGACAGTGAGTTTAGGTGTGTGGGTGTGCGAGCCTGAGCGACAGGAAGTCCGGTTGACGACTGGACAATGAGTTTAGGTGTGTGGGTGTGCGAGCCCGAGCGACAGGAGGTCGGGTTGACGACTGGACAGTGAGTTTAGGTGTGTGGGTGTGCGAGCCTGAGCGACAGGAGGTCCGGTTGACGACTGGACAGTGAGTTTAGGTGTGTGGGTGTGTGAGCCTGAGCGACAGGAGGTCTGGTTGACGACTGGACAGTGAGTTTAGGTGTGTGGGTGTGCGAGCCTGAGCAACAGGAGGTTGGGTTGATGACTGGGCAGTAAGTTTAGGTAGGCTATGCTCTTGAGCTCAGCCGAGCTGCTCAATACTCAGTGCTATAGTGTCTACTCAGCATAGGCCAGTGGGAATACCCACCGGGCACACTTCAACCCACTCAAGAGCATTATCGCTTGAGGTGCCAACACGGCTTAGCACCACCAGGATTACTGGTACCTGTTTTGTTGTGTTTATGGAGAAACTTCCGGTAACATGCAAAGCCTGAGTTGAGCTTTGCTAGAACTGATAAGAAGGTAAGTTGAACCAATAAGAAACATAATGGTTCTGAGATCAGTTCCAGTGCCAAACCATTTGACCCTAGTAAACAGCTACAGCTAGAAGTGTGTTTTCTAATAACAATTGGTGCACACACAACCCTCACACCCAGCTACATATCAAAAACCAGAGAGGCCAGAGAAGCCCTGAGAATTTAAAGCTGAAACCATGCCTGGAGAGATCAGCGCTAGGTATAGTATGGAAACTGCTGCATGCAATAACGGCATGATCCCTCTGTCTTGATAGGTCTCTCACACTCAGGAAATCTACGTGCAATACACTATACACTCTTGTACTCTAGTAGAGGAAAAGGGAAAAAGGACAAAAATTAAGGACTGCAGCAGTGGGACTCAATCCCAGGGCATATACTTGAAAATATTGCGCATTTGGCCAGTGGATCACCCCAGCCGGTACATGTAACACACACATGCCCAGTGGATCACCCCAGCCGGTACATGTAACACACACATGCTCAGTGGATCACTCTGGCCGGTACATGTAACACACACATGCTCAGTGGATCACTCTGGCC
>JAOWAW010126084.1:0-11955 GCA_028565695.1 Nicola tetela
GTGTCCTCTTCCTTGTCGTTCGGACTGGAGATTGTGAGCATAGGAATTGTACATAGATCTGCATGCAAGTACATGTAAATGCGGAAGCACTAGGTGGGCGCTTGGCGCATGACACTACTTACGTCACAGGCGTGGGCGCGGTCATGCAGCTCCCTTCGGCCGATCAGCGAAAGGCGGCAGCTCGAGCTCCCGCTGCTCCGCAGAGAGTTTTTCCGAAGAGAAGAAGACGATCTGGTAAAATTTTGATTTTGGGTTGAGTTGCCTTTTAACTTACAAGTCAACTGTGCGTGCATCTATATGTAAAAGATAACTAGCAGCAGGGGGGGGGGGGGGGGGGGAGGGGGAGGTGCGAATGCACCAACCTTGTAGGAGCCGCCCCGTGCCCCGCAAAGGCCCCCAGCACCCAAACTGAGGCAAAAATAGGGAGCGCCACACGGGCGGCCTACCCTCTCGCCGTCCGTGGGGCTCCCACAAAATACAACAAGCCGAAAAGAATGGCGCGTGCAAGCACCAGCACGCGAGCCGCATGCGAGCTCATGTCGGGGTAATGACCTCCACTGTCACCACGAATGTGGCTGTTGGGGTACATCGGTGCTGCAGAATACACTGTATACCTACTGCCTGCTGTATCTACGAAGTGGCTGAATGTCCCTGCCGGTCCAAGGTCACCATCGAGAATGACCTGCTGGTGTACATCGTCAGATATAATCCGCAGCTTGTTTTGGGCTCCACCGACGGCAGTACCTGAAACTGAGACCCGGTAGAATCCATTGGACTCAATCTCAATGGGTGTCTGTGCTGTTTCGCCTTTTTCTTGCAGGGGGACATTGGACCATGTCGACGTTGCAGTGTGAAAGCTACCCTGCTGCACATACACAGCAGGCGGCAGGTTTGCCCGGTTCTTATTTTTCTCACGCCGACGGTCGCGCTTCTCAAGCCGAGCCAGCCGCTGCTTCGTCCGCGGGAGTAAGGCGATTAGTTGCGCGTGTGTGTGCTGGGTTATGTTCTGGTGGTCCCAGATGGAGATGCCTATGGTCCCGCTTCCATCTGCGCTGGACGTCAGCTGGAATTGCTCGAAGTCTATCTCATAATGTTGCCGGAGGTAGACCTCGACCGCCTGGCGAAAGAGGTTGTTCCTCGTGTCGATTTCTTGGGCCGTCGATGTTCTGCGCGAAGCGCTGGAACTGCAGATGAGGGTCAGTATAATTAACCCGAGTCAGGCCCGCTAGGAACTGGAGAGGGGTTCCCACAGATATTTAACCCGAGTCAGGCCCGTAGGGACTGGAGAGGGGTTCCCACAGATATTATTGCGCGACTCATGCGTTTAGCATCGATATTTCTTAACCATGGTGTCTACGTTTTCTCCTGCGTCTACAAGACGTAGGAAGGACCTGCGAGGGTGCCATGCGCCTGCGCCACTTGTTGCGCGCCCGTGTGTGTGTGTGCGTGCGTGTGTGTGCGTGTGTGTGGTGTGTGTGTGTTTGCGCGTGTGTGTGCGTGCGTGTGTGTGCGCGCGTGCGTGCGCGTGCGTGTGTGTGTGCGTATGTGTGCGCGCGCGCACGCGTGTGTTGTGTGTGTGTGTGTGCGCGTGTGTGCGTGTGCGTGCGCGTGCGTGCGCGTGCGTGCGCGTGTGCGTGCGCGTGTGCGTGTGTGTGTGCGTGTGTGTGCGCGTGCGCGCGTGCGTGTGTTGTGTGTATGTGTGTGTGTGCGCGCGTGTGCGTGTATGAGTTCGTCACGGGGGCCACTCTTTACGGGGGCCGCGATTCACCCCCTCCCAATTATGTAATTCAAACAGAGTACCCTACTCATTTTGGCAACCGTCTTGGGTTGGCTCACGCCATGTGACAACCCAAGACATTTTCCAAGGCTTTCTTTGCAAGGGTTTTCATTGGGACTGACCAAGTGGTGATGCATATCGGGCGACGAGCCCGGTGATGCACATGTCGATCTAGGCCTACCTGTCATGAGTGAGCTGATTCGTGATGTGAGTCAGTCGATAGATCTGTTGATCGAGGGTGGGCCGGGCAACTTACCAACCGATGACGAGCGAATCGATATCCGATGATCGTTTGCATGAATCGTCGAAGGGTTGTCAAGTTCGCCTGACGTGGATTGGAGCTAACTGACCGAAACGTCGCCAAACAAATTTAAATTTGCGCTGGTGGAGAGTGACGTTTTGACAAAATACCGGTGTATACCGGTATATACTTGACTATACTAGACTCATGATTCTAGCATCGATATTAGAGACCTTCCGCAAAGCGAAAATTCGCATATCCATGCCATGACTGTCTGGGTTTGAGTAAGTGAAACTACTGCGAATTCCTGGCCACGGTGTCTACGTTTTCTCCTGCGTCTACGTAGGAAGGGCCTGCGAGGGTTCCATGCGCCTGCGCCACTTGTTAGCATCGAAAAAGCCATGGTTGCGTTATCATGATTACGGATACTCAATGTATTCTCTCCTCGACTGCATTTTTTTCTTCACTGATTTTTCTTCCATTTCTTTCCTTTCGTTCGAAGTCTTCTCTTTCGTTCGAAGTTGATAAAGTGTAACAGAGTACTGTTGAATATGACATTATTTCATGCATGAAATATCGTGCCATATTTCTGGTTGCGACTTGTATGCGAAAGATGGGAAATTGGGCCTTATTGACTGGCGGATCTGGGATAAACACATGGATAAACACACTTATCCAAGGTTACCCCTGAAATACTGAAAACGTTGGACCAAAGTCCCATTTACTCCCATACATTTCACAAGTGGGCAATATTCCGTGATATTTCTCAAGTAGGCAATGATATGCACAATATTGCCTCCTTTTTTTCAGAAATCAGAACCATTGTACGAGCAAAGTTCAACAGTACTCTGTCACACCTTGTCAACTTGGAACGAAAGAGAAAACTTTGAACAAAAGGAAAGAAATAAAAGGAAAAATCTGTGAAGAAAAAATGCTGTCTTGGAGAGAGCTCGAACCGAGACTGCTCGAGCGCAAGTGACTCTAGACCACTTACACTGCGTCGCACAGTTGTCGCGTGCTTTCTTTTGGTAGTGGGCTTTTCGAAAACGAGCGAGAAAGGGCTCTGAGACGGCCTTTTAGCTAATCTACTGGGATGAGCATCTTATTCTCCTCGGCCTCGGAAATACCGGCCGAATATTTCCCTCGCCATATTGACCTCGGCTGTGCCTCGGTCAATATGTAGGCTCGGGCTAAAATTTTCGGAAATGGGCGCCAGTGTGTCTTAATACTCACGATTAGTAAGTTCGGAACTACTGGTATGTGTCACCGTCGTTGACGCGTTGCCGCTGGCATGCATGTAGAATCTACGTACAAGCCCCCACCATGTACTCCTTATGGGCCGGTACGCGCGAGTGGTTTGTTCAGATACCGCAACTCACTGCCGACTATAGTATAGCGACCGCCGCCTTCTGACAATCATAGATCTACGCTATAGAGCTGTTGAAGGCAATGGGCGACACAAATTTTCAGAAGATATTTAATTTCAGAAATTTTGCCTCCGAAAATTGGATGCTTTTGAAAATTTGTTATCTACAGTAAGTCACCAACACTAACGAGCAACAGTTACATGTGCTGTACATACATGTATACTACTACTGATAATGCTGAAAGCCTGCACTTCTGGCCGTACAACGGTCAGGCTGCTGTAAGTTTGAGCGAAAACTTGCATTAAGCACGCAATAGAATACCAGGAATACGCGATAGCGGGAATTTGCTGTGGACGTCCTGTGTTTATGCAAATGTAGCTAGTACCCAGGTGACGAGCTGTGTGCAGTGTGCATGTGGTGCATGCGGGGAATATCGAAGTTAGAGTGGTTGGGAAGCCTCACTAGCCACTGCTAGCCAGGTCTGGCGATCGCCGGCGATTTACATGTATCTTTTGGTGTTAGCCGAGGTACATACGTTTTTTTTATTTGTAAATAGTCTTGTAAGGCCTAAAATTTAACCGGTTGGCTGTATACGAACTGAGGAGAGAAAGGCTAGGTTTCTATTGAGAGTACCCAACAACGACACTGGCGACTAACGGCTACTACGGACATTGTAGCGAGCTGTGATCCTCATTGCACTGTCGACTGCGACCAGAGGACTTGAAGCCGGAAATGGCGAGCGAGACACATGATGTAGAACAAATAGACTTAACGGACGAGCAGCGAGACAAAATCGTGGCTTTGCGACGGAGTATAGATGGACTCAAAGACGACGACGGCTTTGTCACTGATGACGATATGTACGTGAACGATTGTGTGAATTTTGGTAGCGGTTTGGCTAAAGCTAATTGTCTGAGTTGGGCTAATATCCTTCGGCAATCGAACTATTTCTGGTGTTTATAATAGACCAAGTATTGTTTTTAAGTGTGAAGAGTGAATAAAACAATATTAGAATTTAAAGTTTTTCAAGTCAAATCTTGCATCACAATGGCTCATCTGGCGATATAATATACCGGGTATTCTACTTCAGAAAGTACTTAAGCTTCGACCTTCGCCGAAGTTTCTATGCTCAGTTAACATTAAAAATTTTTAAAGTAAAGTTCCAAAAAATTAGCGCTATACGTGCGACGACGTTAGAAAGCTTGAGCGGGGTTATAGTCTCCACCAATTGTACATGATTGAAAAATACGATCTGTCGGCTTCTGATCCCTCACAGCTTACACCACCACTTCTTGCGATTCCCTTTTCCCATTCGTCCACTTAATTTCCTTTTTGCAGCAAGACCCATTAGAGACGTAACCCAGTTTACTTTATTTTTTGTTAATTTTATTTATTTATTGTAAGCTTAAGTTCTCCCGTCGCATGTACTTTTTCTTATCTCTCCCATATTTTCAATTCTATGCAGGCCTGACAATTACCAATTGACTGAAGACAATTATGCACTTGATCTTATATTTCTGTTGTTTTGATTTTTTTGTACTGTCATACCCCCCCCCCCCCCAGGCCATACCCATTATTTGTACCTCGTATAACGACTGCTCACAATTCTGTGTTCTCTATCTTGTTATATCCTGATCCAGGCCAAGCCGGGTTACAGGCAAACTCTGTTTTTCAATAAAGAGTGTTTTCATCTATTTTAAGTCCTGTAATTTTTAGCCATCATTGAATGGACCAAAGAAATGATTCTCTTTTTATAGCTGATATTATGGTATGCCTAGAATATATAGTACATGTGTTACAAACAAGTGTTGCATTGAGTTTATGTTGTGTTGTGTGCATTGTTGTCTGCCAGGGAATTTATAGGGTGTGCTGGTGGGGGTCATGCCAGTACTGAATCAATTGATCAGATGATATGACATTTTTTGTGTATCACATCACAATATTGATATTGATGTTGTCTGCATCTGGCATTATAGGTTACGACGCTACCTTGTTGGACACAATTGGTCAGTGTCCACTGCCAGTAAGATGCTGAAAGCCACTCTGGAGTGGCGTGCAACCGAAAGACCTGGCTCATGGATGTGTCGGTGGTGCCTTGAAACTCCTGGATATCACTCTATGGTCAGTCTGGCTGCATCAATCAGTAACTTTTTACACTCTGCCATAAACAATGTTCTAGTTTTTACTTAGTGACAGATGACTAGATGTGCTTCTTGGGCTAATGCCACAGGTTTTGGTTGACTAAAACTTTGACTTTTTTTGACTCTTTCATTTGGTTTTGCTTCTTTTACCTTTCAAACTGTTTTGCTGTTTATGGAATTCCTGCAAGTTGGTGTTTTTGTTTTTGTTTTAATTTGACTGTTTAACATCATAGTTAACATGTCTATAGCAGGGGAGATTCCCAGAGCCAGTTTTGTGTTTTGCAGCAAGACCGAGAGCATTCTCACAGCATTGATTTGGGGTCACAACTTATCTGAGTCACCATAAGAATACAATTTTAACTAAGTGCGAGTGAATATCGGCCAATATTTGCTGAGTTGCTATATGCTCTGAGATGCGTATAGTTTACCAAGTTGTTCCATTTGTTGAGTCGCAGGTGAAGCAAATATGCCAATATTCATGACCGTGAGGTTAATGTTGTACTTGTTGTTGAGCCTATTTTCGTTCACTTTTGAAGAGCACACCACCAAAAGAAAGCAGGCGGCAAATGTGCAATGTGCATGGCAATCGCTCTAGAGTAACTTATTACTGGCTGTTGGCAAGCAGTCTCAAGTAGTGTTGTTGTTAGGAGCTTGGCCTTTGCTCCAGTGTTCCTGGTTCGAACCTGCTTGGCATCAACAGCATTTTTTCTTCCCTGATTTCTCCTTCTCTTTCTTTCCTTTTGTTCAAAGTCTTCTCTTTCGTTTGAAGTTGACAATGTGCATGTGACAAGGTACTGTTAAGCTCTAGAAAGGAGTGAATATACACTGTGGTTATTTACTACTTTGTAAATACTGCTCATCTCTATATTCATCAGTTAGTTTATATTAGGGCATTGGCTTGAATGATATAGGTGTATTCGTCAGTTAGTTTATATTAGGGCATTGGCTTGAATGATATAGGTGTATTCATCAGTTAGTTTATATTAGGGCATTGGCTTGAATGATATAGGTGAATATTAACCTTTAAGGATTTGTGTAGTGTTAAATGTTGGGTGTGGGAGTTATTTACCTGCAGATCTTTATTGACTATTATTATTTGCGTTTCATTTGATGAAATGATGTTGCTCTGTGTGCAGAGGCAGATTGGGTTTGACTGCTTTGGCCGACCTATCTTCTACTCCTGCTTCTCTCAAACACCAATCACTCACTTCACTGCTGAGGACAATGTGGCACATGTTGTGTTCCTCCTGGAAAATGCCATCAGGACAATGAAACCAAGGCAGGGGTTGAGAACACCTG
Organism: Nicola tetela; assembly: GCA_028565695.1. Taxonomy (NCBI): domain Eukaryota; kingdom Metazoa; phylum Porifera; class Calcarea; order Clathrinida; family Clathrinidae; genus Nicola; species Nicola tetela. Next base: position 6,826 of record JAOWAW010126084.1, read on the forward strand.
AAAAGTGGCTGTGGGTATTGGACTGCACTGGCATGGGAATGGCGGCGTGTAATCCAAAGCTTGGCACGAGTGTCAACTCCATTTTAGCTTCACACTATCCAGAACGGCTTGGCTGCGTGTATGCAGTCAATGCTGGTATGATAATGCGAGCAGCTTGGGCAGCCATTCGGGTCTTTTTGCATCCAGCAACTGCAGCAAAGTTATCGTAAGTCAATGAATCATTGTTGCTGAATCTGTAATTAAATTTTAAGTATTGTGCTTGTACATGTATGTATTGTGTATCTAGGGATGAACAGCTGAAAATTGACATATACAGAACAACTTCAGAGTACATTGGTGTATGTGCATTCATTACAGAAATGTCACACATTGTCTACCACTGAGAGGACACAATGAATGTTCAGATATAAACAAAACTCTCAAACAGTAAGAACTCTGTGACTGCCAATCCAATCACTAGCAGACTCCTCAGTTAATACTCTTATCCATTACTATGGTTATAATTGAGGAGAGCAATACTTTTCTGGCGATAATTGCTCTTACCAGTCTTTACACAGTTTTTATTTGTCTTGTTTCCTCATGAGGTGGTTTTCCTTGTATTTAATTTCCTTTTCAGATTTCCACCATCTGACAACCTTGATGTCCTTGCTGACATTTGTGATAAAGAAACGCTTGAATGGCTCCGGACAGAGATTGAGTTAAACAAGCGCTCTCCGTTTTTGGAAAGTCAAATGAGATTTTGGGAAGGGCCCAGCTCACCAACAGAGCACGATCCACGTGGCACTGTGTCTTATGTCAACGAGTACATCGAACAAAATGACACTGCCATGGATGACATCAATGGGCAAGAGCACTGTCCGCATCCAAACATCACTTTGCCAAGCAAATCAAAATCATGCACTGAGGTGTAAAATTTTATTCCAAAGTAGTTTATCTCCCTGAAAGAATATTCACACCCAAAGGCAAATGTGCAACCATGGCGTGTGTTCATTTCTCTGCACAGTTTGCCCATATTTATGTCGTGTACATTGTTGTATATGCATATTGATATAGTATGATGTCATGAGTTTACATTACTTATGCAACTGAATCATTACTAAGCTATAACGATTTCCTAGGCTTGTTTAGTTTGAAATGCTAGAAACATTATGAAATTGCTACCTTTGTCTTATTTTATCGTACTATAGATTGTATACAAGATTTTGCAATTGTAATAGGTGGTTTGAACTGTATAATTTATATTCTGCTGAATGCGACCTGCAAACTTGTTTAAGCAACTAGACTGGCTGTATGCACATTGAATGCACTGTAGTAAGGGTACTTAGGATTCACTTATGGTTACTCAAAGTGCTCTTTGTCGGGCTCAAAATGGTTACAACAAGCACACACACACAACACTTGAAATCCTTGGTGGCCAGCTGATTTAACTCTATACAGTAAAGTTTGACAGGCCCAGTGTATCGATGCTTGGTGCATGTAAAGACTGGAACAACTATGGAAATCTACTACTGAGGCAGTCTTTAAGATACTTCCTGATGGAATGTGGATGCACTCATACCTAAAATGACCACACGAAAACTGCTTTTTAGCAATGGGTGCACAATGATCTAGATATGGACAGTACTAATGTGTGAATGGATGGGTTCCCTCTGGTATAGCAAATTCCTGGCGAAGTGCCAACATCTGATGTCTGGTGTGCTTGTAATTTTCGTGCAAATATTTTGCAGTAGTGCTGGGCCTAACGGTTGGTACAAGTTGGCAAACAATTTTGAACAAAACTGACGCTGGGGTGTTGGTGATATGCCACTTTTATAACTCTCCTTGCCTAGTAGAGCATGGCATATGCTGAACTCAAAGTGATGCTGAAATTAACTATGCCAACAGGCTCTGATCACTCTAATAGTATGTACATTTTATAGTATACAACAACCATCACAGCACACTGTAAAATGGGGAATCTTTGCAGGCAAGAATTTGTTGCTAAATTTGCAAGGGCCATTAACAACTGGTAGTGGAAAATTTCTCTCGTGAAAATTTTCCAGCTGAAAAATTCTGACTTCAGAAATGCCGCTTTAAATATGGACCTGATTTGTGTATTTGTGAAATGGTCTCTTTATCCAAACCCTGGTAATTGCAAGCTTGTAAATATCTGTCATTTACACTCCCTTTGCCATAATTTACATCCCTCTGTTTATGCTGTTATTTCCAATCAACTTCCTGACTGGCCAAGTGTGGAATTTTACAGAGACCTCTTTCGTCATTATACGATTCATATGGTACAGGTAAAATCTCGACCAAATGTAAATACATATATGTTATGCCCTATATAGGGTCACGGCCCTATATGGGGTCATGGCCCTAATGCAGTCACGGCCTTATACTAGTACACTAACCCTAACCCCAACCCTAACCTAACCTAACCTAACCCTAAATCTAACCCAACCCTAACCCTAAAGTAACCCTAACCTAACCCTAACCCTAACCTAACCTAACCCTAACCCTAACCCTAACCTAACCCTAATCCTAACCTAAACCTGACCCAACCCTAACCCTAACCTAACCCTAACCCTAACCTTACCCTAACCCTGACCCTTTGCGTGAATTGTTGAAAGGTTATATTCGTCTGACGAAGATTGGGGCTGACTGACTGAAACGTTGCCAAACAAATTTAAATTTGCACTGGAGAAGAGAGATGTTTTGACAAAATACTGGTATATACTTATCTGATAAAAGTACTGAGAATTCGGGCCGGGCAATGGGGAAGGGTTGTTCTTCACTCAACTGTCCTTTGGTGGTCCTTTCTTCTTTGAAAACATGGCTTCCCACACAATAGCGTACAAGGTGATGCGGCCTTGGTACAGTGTACGTGCATTGAATGCTGTTGGCCATTGTGCTATAGAGAGCTGTGACTGCATATAGGGCCGTGACCCTATATAGGGAGTGATTGTGTTACAGGGGTGGATATATGCTACTTTGCACTCCTGCCATCCATGAGAGCCAAGCCCACCCTGGGCTTAGTTTAACTGTTGAATGACTCATATCCACCACCTGGAAGATAGCAGAGCAGCAGGCCCCTCATTAACCATTGTGTCATCTCCGTGTGGTGCAATGCCTGCCCAGCACATTGGTGCTCCCAACTTGCAATTAGCAAACATGTAAAAATTAAATCAGCTATTAGCTAATTATTAAAGTAATCAAGTCTTTAAGTGCACATTTCTTACCCCTGTTTCCTAAATACAAAGACTTGGATTTCAAAGTGTCACAGAAAATGGCCATAAATGAAGTTGACTAGAGAGGACAGCAGGTGCCTGAAATGGCTAAAGTGTAATACATGTACTTCCATCCATCATATAAAATTTGATTGGCTTGCAGTTAACTTAAGGGTTAGTGATGATGCCAGTAGTTACCTAAACCCTTTTCTAACTGCCCATGACAGAACACACTGAATGTAACATATTCAGCTTTAATGGTTGGAAGGGGTTATGACTTTTCTTGTTTATATTGGTTATAATAGTACACATCTATTTTTTTTTTTAAACAAAACAAAACAAAATATGGCTGCTTCACATCACAGGAAACCACACAGGTACTCCATGATCAGGCAGTAGCATGCTTCTTCAGCTTCTTAAAAGAGATCGTCAAACATGTGTAAATGTACAGCAGTAGAGTGACTTCTGTGTATAATGTTTGCCGATTCCCGAGAATGCTTAAAATCAAAAAAAGGAATTTTGGACACTAAAACTGAGACCGATAACTCTTCAGAGGAAGTGTTAAAATATAAAAGCGAAAATAAGGGAAAGCAAGAGAAGAAGAGTCGAACTCACTTTAAGTACAGCCGGATCATCTCAGAAGACAGACTTGATCCTGCTTAACGCAATAAACCGATTTTGGGCTTGTGAGGTGATGAAGTATGTCGACGCGCGCTTTTACAACGGAGCAACACACGGTTGCTACTTTGTTTGTGAGTACACAATACCGCCAATAACACCAGCGAGAATCAAAAGAACCACGATTAGAATAATCCACATTTTCACGTTCTTCCACCACATCTTGCGTCGAATGCGAGTTGCCCGTTTTTCAAACTGATTAGCTCCCACCTGCAAATCGTCGGCTCGTTGATCCAAATCTGTCAGCTTAGCATCGCGCTCGAGAACGTAGTCGACGTTCTTGCGCATGATGCTGGTCACTTCATCGACCTGCTGTTGCACCTGATCCAATTTCTGAGTGCCAGCCATTGCTTTACTTTCGCGATCAAGAAAAAATATCGCTGTTGTCCAGCACTTCCCTGTCGATCTGAGGCTCTGGGAAAACCACCTCGCAGGCTTGGAGGCTGATTAGAGGATATCGCCAAGACAGATTGGAGGAACAGAGTTAACTCTCCCGGTCGAGCGATCGCAATCTATCGATGGAAAAATGCTTTGCAATGGCAGGGTTGCAGGCAGATCCCAATCGCACGAAGCAAAATCTGATCCTTTCTTCTCCAGAGCTGACCAAAACAATACAGGTGCCTTGCAACAGAACACCACAACATAACAAAGCATTTACTCAGTCAGCCCTACGGTCAGACGAGCTTCATTTGATGTCGTAATTACGTGGTCGGTTTATTCCCGTGGTTGCTGCGCAGCTGCAAGTGCTTGCGTAGTTACTAACACTATGCGCTCACGTGCACTATTGTACCGTGAATGAATGCTGTCAAAGCTGCGAGGTCTTCTTGTGGCTTAGACTAAGTTATAGAGATGATGAAATGACTTTTTTTTGCGGTAGTGACGATGAAGTTTATGCGAAGTTCATACATGTAAAAATTTACTTCCTTTCATCCTTCTGGCTCATGGTCTCCAGATCTGGCTCAACAAATTTTCGTCAGAATTCGTAAACCATGCACCCCTCCCCCAAAACAGCTTTAAAACTGAGGTAAAAAACCGGATTCAGGAGTTCGCGCGCACCGATTTTCTCACTCGCATCGAATTTATTTTTTAATAATAGCATGAGTTTCTCAAGCCTCGCTATGTGTGCATCCCCTGGTCGAGGTCGGCAACTGATGCAAACAAGACACGCATATGATTGCATGTAGATCTACAAGACATATTAGGGTGAACCTTGTAAATTCTTTGTTTCTCATCGGAAATTTTT
>JAOWAW010126095.1:0-11954 GCA_028565695.1 Nicola tetela
AAGGGTCGAGGCATGCAGGCAGGTGGTCGTGGGCACCACAGCCATGCTGAATGAAACACGGGAACACCGATACTGGTGGATAAACGGAAATAGCGATACAACCTACGGGGTGTACCAAACACCGACACTGAACAGACCTGGAGCAGGTTGCCTGCCAGGGGTTAAATTGGTGATAGGTTGCCTGCCAGGGGTTAAAATGGTGATAGGTTGCCTGCCAGGGGTTAAAATGGTGATAGGTTGCCTGCCAGGGGTTAAAGTGGTGATAGGTTGCCTGCCAGGGGTTAAAATGGTGATAGGTTGCCTGCCAGGAGTTAAAATGGTGATAGGTTGCCTACTGCATGCTCGAACTCCCCAAAAGTCCCTTGTCCTTTATTGTTTAACGATAGATGCTGAATATTGATGTTGTGATTAGTTGGGTAGCGTAAAGTAAACCCTTCCACTCTGCGAGGACAAAGAACTGGCTTGTTGAGAGCGGTGCCTTCCTTTATGAACACTGAAATAATCCACCTTTAGGCGGGTGCGTGCCCGCATCAAAGGCTAGTGTGAGGTAAATGCAGCAACGGTTAGCTTTGATGTGACCCGCCACTTGTGCAATGGCACAAACAAGTGGCGAATGAATATAGTGTGGCTCCCAGGGCGCTTAGCACCACTGCTGGGCTGCGTCAATAGTTTCTTGCGATTTAGCTCATGAGCGTGCTTGGTTCGACGTGATTGCCTTCGTTTTGTTAACTACTATTTGCTGCGCAAATGCTCATTTTGTTGATATTAATGAGCTTTCCCAAGCACCCACCTCGGATATGTCTAAGAGAGCGGAAAAGCAAACAGACATACAGGTTTAGCTTAGAGTTTCGTAAGTCAAAAATTGCTCTGTATGTTACCACCAATATTATTCCCCACCGTCATTCAGTCAAGTTGATTTAGTACGTTTGCAACTAATTCTTTTGGACGTCGTGTCCTGCGAATGAGATCTCGACGAGCCCCGAGCGGACCCAAGTTGCAGGGTTTCCGGTTATGCTGCAGGCCAACCCCGAGACGACAAGGGACAAACGGGGTAACTATAGCTACTATGTTTATTCGTTTCGAATGTTAACGCGTGCATTGCCGTTCAGTCACTGAGGTTTGTCCGTAATGTCATATGAGTCTGTATCATTGATTTTCAAAGCATAATATTAGGTAGACGTCTCCCCTGGCCTGTGCGTCATCTGAAACAATCTCCAAAAACTTCTACTTGACATAGGTGTCACCACAATGGACGGAGCCAGACCTTGCCAGAATTCGAACGGTATACGTACCGCACGGTCTTGCATTAGCTTGAGTCATAACGGTGGCTGTGCCTGGGCTGTATCGTTGCTAACGGCTAATTCATGAGTGCAGTCTGTCATGCAATTCTGCCATCTTTCTGGACCGGTGGGGAAACATACGGTCCGCGCCAGTTCAAGAAATCCGCTCACCCTGAGCAACAATTATCAATACTTAAGTTTTACAGCCGTAACGACATCACTTGGAATCGCGCAGCTTGTCGCCATTGATGGAAAACAGCCTCGAACAAACAGCACGTTGCGGGTGTGAATGCTGGCCCTCGGTTAGATAATTACTTACAGTACTGCAAATATTGGGGACACAATCACTGCGGGAAACTCACTTTGCACCTCACCTCAAGGGACTTTCAAACCGGCTCAACCCAGCAGGAAGTTCCCAAGGGCTCGAACATCTATTGTCTTCATTCGATAGAGCACGCCCTGGAAATGTGATGGTGCGTTTGCTAAACAGGCCCCGAGCCAGCTACAACTTGTTATGCAAATTGATGATGATATTATTAGGAAGGCATTTGTAAGTCACAGTAAGGAAGCAATCTCTCTCGCTATAGACAGCTCTCCCTATATACCCCTCTGCTGGCCTGGCATGCATCTCTTATTCACAATTAACGGATGATTTATTAGCGCCAGGTGTTCCTGCAGTTTTCATGCCCAAACACACAACATTTTGTAGTCACATTCCGATCAGTTTGGAATAACTTGGGGACGCAGATAGCTCGAGAAGTCCCTTCAACGTTTCCATTCTTGCAGAGGCTGAGTGCATGTGCAGTATCTGGAATGCATCGCAGGACGTGCCCTAACGTCTGCGTTCCATCAGCCTCTACCTCCTCACTGTCACCCTCTTGACGCTGTTGGTTTTCGCTATTCTCTTCAGGGCATCAAAGAGTAAGACAGATTTTCGCGATGGACCTTTTAAACGATTATCTGTTCTCTAACGCATTAACCCTGAAAATATCAACGGCTTCCTATACACCGAGATGCACGTGGTCACCACCTGTCTTAGAAAGTATTGCATGGTGCGAGGTACAATAATTTTAGCAGATGCATGAGAGAGTTGTACGTCTTTGAGGCAGACTTTCATTATAGCAGACGTTTATAAAGAAGAGAGATAGTTGGACAGTCAGATCAGCAGAGCGGTTCGCCTGAATAACAGTGCGGAATCATGCAGGTTTAATGGCTGGCCCCTTGGGGCAAGAGGCTTGCACGAAGGCTAGCACGAACAGCGGAGCCATGCAGAGTGTTCGTGGCTGTTCCTCTCCGTCGATCGCGGGCTGGATTATTTACCAATAAAACCATGTGCTCTTCGAAATTTCTATCCGAAATTCCTATTCATGATAGAAATTCCGGATGTGCGACAGATTCAACAATTGAGGGAGCAGCTCTGAGTCATTTAGGTTAAATTCATCCATGCAATTTGCAGATTGGAAGGAGACAACACCGAAAGGGACATTATTACGCCTCACCAATACAATGGAGAAATTGTAAAACTCCTTGTTGTTTGGTGTGGACGATCTTAATGCCTATGCAAGGTTGTGTTTACACAGGCTCTTGCTCGAGAAACATCTTGCCATTGACCAATGGAAACATAGCAGCTGGTGTTTTAAGTGAAAAAAAAGGAGTGCAGTATATGTATTATCTATTCTCATCCAATTGAACATTCAGTGCCAAAAACAAATTTTTCACAACTCGAGTGACGTCATTCACACAAACCGCCTATTATCAAAGAGCCTGTGATTTTCCGATCACACTCGGTCGTGACCGCCTGCATCACAACCCTCGCCGCAGCAAGGCTCGGCCGGCACCGCGGGTTGTAATTTGCCTTTCATGAGTTCGCTATCGGAACCTAAGTGATCAATCGTTGATGAAACAAGAAATTCTATCACGGCCCAGCTGTGGGGTGTCAAACGAGTTCGACATTTTTGTTGTTCTTACCTGAAGAGGACAGTTTTCACCCGAGGTCATAGCGATAGACGATAGAGGGAAGATATTTTGAGACGGTCACGACTCACCACCGCCCATCGTCGACTCAAGCTGGCCACCCTCCTGATCACCGCGCACTGGGGTATTTACATGTACATGGTAAAGGCGCTGTCGCTCTAGTAGTTGACGCGACAGTGGACATGGTAGACCATATACCGGTACGGTACCATGGACTTCACGGTGCAGCTGCTAGCTCCAGCGCTGCGCGCGTACCTGATACTAGAAGGCAAGGCAAGGTATTCGATCAAGCGAATTATCGAATTATTTCCGAACATTCGTTTGCTCAAAATATTCGCTCGATCGGCAAGTATTCGATATTCGTTGGAATATTCGAATATTCGTTACGGCCTTATTGTCAACAGACACCAAGGACAGGAAGGTGTTGTGAACGAGTTGCGTCAACGCTATTGGATTCTTCGGGCTCGATCGGCTGTTAGAAGATGCTGGGCAAAATGTCAGTTATGCAAGAACGCACGTTCTTCTCCTAGTCCACCAGAGATAGGGTCTTTACCAGACTACCGCTTGACTGGTTTTGTGCGGCCGTTCACAATCGTAGGAGTGGATTATTTTGGACTGATGCTTGTTTCGGTGAATCAACGTCATGGGAAGCACTATGGTCACGGTGTACTGTTTACTTGAATGTCAGTACGAGCTGTACACCTGGAAATCGCCTCAAGCCTTTCAACTGATTCTGCTATTATGGCTATTCGGCGAATGATTGCTCGTCGTGGTTGCCCAGCCAAGATTTATTCCGACAATGGCACAAACTTCCTTAGTAATACTTGTACTACAGGTCAGTTCTTGAACCTTCTGATATTGCTCATGACAACGTCACTCATGTTTATCTGCCTCTCTTTCTGAATCATTCCCTGACTTTCATGCACGTTTTCGCAGTTCTTTTCAGTTCTACCTTTGATTGCACAAGACAAGTTCACTAGAAAGGTACAGTCTAACTTTGGGGCTTGTTTTGAGGGCAAAACCGTAACAATTGATGTTTTCTTTCTTTCTTAGTCAACCCTTTTGGGACTTATACATTGGAGATATCTGTTTTTCTTCTCGTGACCATTCTCAGCTTGAGTGTGTACACTTTTCTCCAAGCAATCTTTCTGTTTTTGGTGGATGCCCTTTTTTTCCCCTTTCAAGATCTAGCACATGCACCTACTGCAGAAGCAAGAGCTCAAGCTGCAGCTGGGGCCAACCAAATCACTGTAAGCCAGCAAAACTTTCAACACTTATTGCAGATCTGAATTTCTTAAGGCTAGGGTCCCAGGACTTCCACAGATTACGATGTTTCAGTAATAAGCCTCATAATTATCAGTCATTTAAAGAACAGCATTCTTCCTTGTAGCCTGTGACTTTACTCATTACTATGCTGACTATTAGCTGAGTAACACAGTTGATGTACACCTAAGAAAAGCACACTAAAGCAGAAAAGGATACATTATTACTAGGCTTGAGTTTTTCAAAGAAGGAAGTTTGTGCAGCTTTTTGCATGTGGGGTTAGGCCTGGCGATGGTGAGTGTTGAGATGAAATCCACCACAAGCCACACATGCCAGAATTTGTTTGCAGTTTCTCTATTATATCCAAGTGTCTCCTTTGGCTGATTTAGCTGCAGTTTCAGCCCTTTCAAACCAGAAAGACACCACCTTGAACATTCTAGGCAGTTATACAGCAGACTAAATCTTACCAGGAAAGATTACATCACCTCAGAGGTAGCTGGGCCACTGGTCCAGAAGGAGAGGAGACATCTAAAACAATAGGGTGTACTATAACCAGTGGCAAATTATCTATAGCTTTCGTGGGGTTTAGGGGTCTTGAGAGAAGTACCATCTGAATACTAAAAGAGTAGGAAAGTCTGTTTAAGTTAACGGAAATTTCTCTTCTTTAGTTTCTTAGAAATAAAATTGAGTATGAAACTCTTATTGAGCTCAAAAGTTTCTTTTCTGGTGGTGAAAAACCCATACAGGAGGACAGGAGATGGTTTAGAAAATGTACCTGTTAGAGACTATATAAAGTGGAAAAGTGATAGCTGGTATCCATGGGAAAGAAAAATACAGACTACTTCATTCCTCAAATATTGTTGTCTTCATGTCTTTCCAGGCAGCACAAGAGCAGGAAGCTATTTCTGCGCCGGTTTGTTGTTCTCAAGTTCTTTGTGTAGATGGCGAAAAGACAACAGTAAATGGGACAGTCAAACCCAGTCAGTAACCAGTAATGCTCTGGAGTTTCGGTGAGCTTTCTTTTGTAATTCAGTTAATTAATGAACATATGAGAAAGAGTTATGAAAGTGTCAGCATATTACATGTACCAATATAGATGTAGTGGTTAAAAAACTTAGTGTGTAAGGGATTTATCGTTGTCAGGTGAAACTGCTGAAATCAACTGTCACATGACTAGCTCAGTGAATTAAATTTGGAAAATTATAAGATTTCAGTCCTATCAGAGATGAAGCAAGACTTGGGGTAGCCATCTATATAGATTTGAGTCATTGTCTTAAAACACTAGCTGAGGTAGCAGCTGCACTCTGTTGATGTTAGCTTGGCCCAATTCTTGATGTCCTCTTCCAGAATGCAGCTGACAGAGTCAGAAAAGACACAGCTTGGCAAAGGCATCAGCAAACCCCAATTTTGATGCACCTTTTCATTTGAGCAAAAGCTTTACAATAAATTCAACATCACACCAATGCCAATAATCACCTCTACAACAAATTGTGTGCATTTCAATGGCTTAATGTGGATACGTTTTAGGAAGCTGTTTGTTTACCACATTTCATTTAAACTAAAGCTCTTCTTTTCCGTGTCTTCCTTTTGATGTTTCTAACTCTTGCCCGCATAATCAACCAGTATGGCAGCCCTGACGATATCCGTGCCCCTACAATGTTTGTCACACTTCATTTAGATCAAAGTTCTTCCTGTTCCGTTTGTTTCTTTTTGATGTTTTTTTTTTAAAATTCTGCCATGGATAATCAACCAGTGTGACTGCTCTAACGTCGTCGGTCTCTTCCGGCAGTGACATTGACTTTTGTTTGGTTTAAAACAATACTTCCAGAGCCTTTACTTTCAAGGAACAATGCAGAGAGGTACTCATCTTCTAGTTGCTCCCAAAATGAAGATACACCCTCTTTTCTGTTCCAGATGTAGTGTTGAGACTGAAATTGTCTACTTCTGTTAATTAATGACAGCTTTCACACTGTGTCACCAGAACATATTAATTATATTATTTCAGATATTCTCAAACTAGGTATTGTGCGCTTCAGACAAACAGACACACAGAGTCAGGCAAAGAGACAAAAAGACAGACACACATTCTGTCGCCCCATGCACCTCGCGGTATGCTCCTCATCATCACTGCACCGCCGCCGGAGTTGACGCACTTCTGTGGTTTTAACGAAGGTTTAAACAAACCCACTAATGTCCGCACGGGTAGAGCAGGCTTTGTCGTGCATACGCTTACTAGCAGCGTTAACCAGTCATGCATGCACGTCGACATGTGCAACCTAGAGCCGCCAGAAACCGCCGAACGCCGGACTTCATGTGTGCGTAGTGTTGCCAAGTTTTTTTTTTCTTAATTGCCTGTTGATTTTAGACATTGACAACTTGCAATGACATTTGTTGGATTTACACGATGCTATGGTATTGGGCGTGCCACTTGAACGGTTTTCTTTGGGAACTTGTCTCGATCATAAAGGTGAATTTCTGCAACTCTGACTTAAGAATAACCCAGTGCCATTTATTGGGAAGAAGAGTAGCTCAATGCATAGTTAGAAAGCGAAAACCCGCAATATTTTCTGTAGTTATTACTATGCTGCGCTTATATTCAGTCAACGAAAGCTCATCAACAGATGAAGTTGCCAGAGCAGTGCGTCACTGTTAACGTTTGAAGTAGCCAAAGGAAGTCATTGACGGAGCTTGTCAATAAGAAACCATTGAAGAGCTCCCCACTCGCCCCCATGCCCAATAAAGAGAGCTTTAACGAAATAAGGAGCTAGCAAGTTAGGGATTACCTTACTTCCGAGTAACGGGAGTTCATTCAAGAAAGCGCAATTTAGGTATACTGCTGATGCGACGGAATCAACCCGTTATTACTGAGTAAAACGGTAGGGAATTGTCGAAGACAGGTAGGCTGCGGGTGAAGATATAGATCATTATTATGCTTTTTCCGTTTCAGCAGTCAGTCCGGCCGGCAGGAAAATTAAGACCCCAAGTGCAAATGCGAACGCAGCTGTCGTCTTCAAGTTATCCGGGCAGAGTCCACAAACAGCGCATCGTGTGTATCGGGCACACAGCTTGAGCGACGGTGGCAGTTGGAACGACAAAGTCACAGAGATCGTGTCATTCAGGCATTTCGTATAGCTTCAGTGCACACATTTGCGAGTTGCCGTATAAGCAACCGTGGCTCAACATGAACCGCTACAACGGCGCCAATCATGTCCTTCGGCTAAGGATTACTCTCCTGACCTGCCTGCTATCGACGCCGTTGAGTTTCGTACGACTCTCCACTGCAGGAGAGGGTGAGTTTAAGTGCCAAATAGGTAATGGAAGCACCCGAGAATTCATTTTCTCGAAATTTATTTAGGAAGTGAAGATAGATTATGTTTTATTATTAATAATAGTTATGCCTTCCCCAATTGGGAAAGACTTCCTTAATCGAGGGTGTCTCCACTTAAGAACAACGTTAGAGAGGTAGGTCTTGTGTACAAGCAACAAACAAGGTAGACAAGGGTAGTATGAGTGCTAAGGCAGTTAGCTTTACTGGATAGGAATATGAGTGTGTGTTATAATTGAAATTTTGCTAATGCCGTTCCAGAGCTGCTTGGAACTGGTGAGAACTCTTCAGTGAATGGAGTGAGGAAGGGAATTCCAGAGGAGAGAAAATCGGAAGAAGTATAAATTTGTGAAAGGGCTAGTGTTAGAGTTCGGTAGGAGTTGGTAAAGATTTCAGAGATTGCGGGTTCCCCTGGTACTCGCAAATGGAAAGAGGGGTTTGTAGAGATTGAAGCAGCCTGACGAAACGCGTCATGCAGGCAATTTCTCTTCTCCAGCGTAGGGAAGGCCAGTCAAGGTGACGGAAAAGAGTCACTTTTGGGGTATACCATTCGGCTTGGAAAAGACGTCAAGCCACTGTCGCCTGAATCCCTTCTAGGGCTATGGCGTCTGCTTCACTCAACGAGGAGGGCCACACTGCAGACGCGTATTCGAGTGAGGGAGGAACATAGCATAGGTAGAGTTTTGTAGCAACAGTACTGTTAGCGACCGCCTCTGGAAGTTCGCTGGCCATCCAGCTGAGAAGACCTGCTCGTCTTGTGGTGGTTCTCAGCAGCTGCTGGATATGCTATCTTCACTGAAGGGTGTCAGTCAGGAATACCGCCAGGTGGCGGTGACAACTTACGATGCTAATAGCGCTCATCTCGATGGTAAGTTGTGGTTGGTTGGGCAAGGCGGACAACGAACGGCCGGTGGTAAGCATCTTTGTCTTGGCTAATCCAAACCGTCCTTGCCAAGACTTTGCCCATGCTACAGCGCGGGAGTCGAAGATGAGTTTTAGTACGCTTAGCGCATCGGAACTCCAAACGACAAGACACATGCGTAAGGTTTTCTAGGTTTACAGGATCGAAGATTTCAAATGGCAGTTAGTTTTCCTCTACTGAAATCGTGTCTCTTCTCAGACGGTGACCACTCCGTGATCCTGCTGACGTGCAAAATTTAAATACTATTCAGGACACCACCTAAGCCTGAGGGAAGCGCTAAGGGCACTTTGAACTGCTAAAGCCTTGAAACATTGCAAAACCATTTGGAAATTGGCATAAATGGCCTTTGTGGAATGAGCAGCGGCATACAATACGGCGCATATCTGGTCTGCAGCAGAGTATACAGTACTGAGCACTTGCACGACTACTCAAATGGATTACTGCGGCCTGGTCTCGTACACTTGGACAAGTACAAACATCTGTGAAACCGTCACCAATGCCCCGGCATTATAAGGAAACGATTTATTGACCCTTCGCACAGAGGTCGAAACTCATTAAGCCCAAGGCAAACACATATAAGGCAAACATGTTTCCCGTGAGACCAACGGGCGTGTGATGTGAAGCTTGTAATTTTGTAGACTATACACGACCACAGCGCAAACTATAACCAGCATGGCCTACCTAATCGCGACGTGTAGGATGGGCTGGCGAACGCTCGTCGTGCCGTGTCTGCGTGAGCGACTTCTTGGCTTTGCCGACTAAATCGAAGTGACAGTACATGACAACTCTTGATGAGAATTGATAAGAGGCGTGGCGACACGCGACAATTCAGGACAGTGCTGTACCATGTCACAAAAGCTCACACTGGATAGATTCGCTGCTCAGCAGTGTGAAAAGGTGTGGTGTGCTTTCTGATAGTAGCTTCGAATTTCTCCTTGCCTTACAATTTAAGCCTGTTTCATCGCATTTTACGCCACAGAACTCAAACATTTCTGATCCCACCTTTATACAACTTGCTGTTGGCGATCGCAGATAGCCTTATTAAGGAATGCAGTGACAGCCGTACTGTTCTACTCCTGCCATAGTTTTAAACTCTCGCTGTCTTAATGCATCTGCACTGAACAGCGAAAGAAGGCGATGATTCAGCCGATATACAAGAAGAAAGGAGGCAGGTCAGGCCCCACAAATTAACTTCCAATAGCACTTCTGTCATGTTTAGGTGCTGTCCATGGAAATGTTCTCCTCCAGTAGCTACCAGGCTACTGCTTCCATTAATGGTCGCTCTTGACCTGTCTACTGAGAACACTGGTAGCAGTCACCTGATAAAAGGATATGAATGGGATCATATTTCTGAATCGATTTTTCCACAAACAATATCTGGAAGCACATGCTTTGTGTAAAATGACCAGCTCCAATGCAGGGGGAGGGTTTCCGGCAATAATCCTAATCTAAAACGATTCTGTCAACAAATACAGCAGAACTGGTAGCAGACAACCAAACAAAACCACACCAATCCTCTTTCAAAATCTGCATTAATATTTCCCCCTCCACTTGAGCAAGTAGGGGTGATCACTGGGAACGCGAATGCAGTTCACCGTTATCACCATGTTACATAAAACATTTTCTTTTCAAACTGGTCCCAAATTTGTTGTGGGGAGACTTATTTAGAACTGAATTATACCATCGATGTTGGTTATGGATAAATGTACATTTCACTTGAAGACCTTGCCGAACATTTAGGCCAGCATTCATGCAAGTCATCAGGCCGTCAGATCTTGAACCGCAAAAGAAACCTCTTTCCTCCGTCTCCTCCAGGGCTCAGCGTTTACGTAAAGCCACATTATTCTCCTTACAAAGCGGTCTTGACCACGATTTCTAATATGTCAGCTGATTGTTGCCATGGAAATGGTCAATCAGAATGAATCTAGCAGGGCTGTGATTTTCCGAGTACGGCCTGGTCTTTGTGGCTGGTAGTCTATCGTTGGCTGGGGCTGGTATCGTTTTGTTCAAATTATCATCATCATCGTCGTCGTCGTCGTCGTCGTCGTCGTCGTCGCCTTAACCTGAAAGGGTTGCCGTGATGACAACGTGGCGCCAAGTGTCTCTGTTCTCTGTTCTTCCCTTTGCCCGGATGAAGCTCCCTTCTCCTACTGTTCTTTTGATGCCGTCAGTCCGGTTAATAGTTGGCCTTCCTCTCTTCCTGTTGCCAGCAACTCTTCCTTCCAAGATGTCATTCTCCAGATTCCATCCTCGAGTAATGTGGCCGTAATACCTCAACCGTCTTCGGGCTAACTTCATCCCAAGAACAGGGCAATCCATTCCTAGTTCTCGTAGGATGCAGTCATTTGATCGCTTCTCGGTCCAACTGACCCTGAGCAAGCGTCCGTAGCACCACATTTCAAAAGCTGTTACTTTCCTCTTCTGTTTTTGTTAATGCCCACGCTTCCTACCCGTAGCCCGCTACAGCAAAGGATGGCGCTTGAAGAAGCCTCAACTTTAGTGGGATAGGAACTTTCTTACATTTTCAGACAGGCTCCAACTGACTGACGGGCTGCCGTGCCATAGTTAATCGGCGCTTAAGCTCATCAATGGATCTTCCATTTGAGACAAACAGCAAACTAAGGTATACAAATCGATCAACTACCTCCACGACCTCTCCCTTGCATCTGAAGACTGACTAACGTTGGGAACTCACATTCATCGCCATCCTTTTTGTTTTCTACACGTTAAGCATTAAGCCATACATCTCGCTAACACGCCTCACCTTCTCCAGCAGAGCTGCCATTTCACCCGCTGTTGCTGCCAGTAAAACTATGTCAGCAGCGTACCTAAGGTTGTTAATTTTCCGACCGCTAATACAAACTCCACCTTCGAAGTGCTCCAGGGCCTCCGGCCTCATTAAACTCTCAGTATATATGCTGAATAAGTTCGAGGAGAGAATACAAGTCTGGCGGACACCCTTGCCGATCTTACACCAGACCGTTAGAGAATTGTCATGCAAGCGAACAGCCGACTCCTGGTTGGCATACAGTTTCCTGATGAAACTCACTAGATAACGGGAAAATCCCATTTCGTCCATAACGCGCCACATTTGCTCAAATAGCCTTTGGAAATGTAGTTGCTATGGCGGATTTTAATTTTAGTTCTTACATTTCGTGTGATTTGCTTTGTGCCGCTGCGAAATCCCCCC
>JAOWAW010126106.1:0-11952 GCA_028565695.1 Nicola tetela
AAGAAGAAGAAGAAGAAGAAGAAGAATCACCGAACACTCTAGTGGTGCAGGATTTCAATAAAGTCAAGCTTGTAGTCTAAGCTTATTAGGACATCATTTTTGTTACCACATATCCTTGTGCTACTTACAAATCACACATCAGTGCACAGTCACAGAACACTTGGAGAGGGTTGACAAAGAAATAAACAAGGAGGAGTACAAAAGAGCATTAAAATTTTCAAAGGAAAACTAGACTAGGATGTAACTGAAGAGCTAGCAAGAAGCCTAGCTGCATACAATGTTTGCAAAGCACGTGTAGCAGAGAAAAGTTTAGATACCCAACTGGCTACACCTGAAAAGAAAATCAATTCTTGTTCTTGGTGGACAACCTAAACTGTAATTGCAATTGTGATGAAATATGGCGTTGTAGGATGGAGGAGATCGAAGCATAAATCTGTACCTTGTGATGACGTGCCGCTTCCAGGCGAGCAGCTTCTTCTTCCATTTCTCTGCGAAGACGTTCTTCTTCTTCCTTGCGTCGACGCTCAGCTTCATCTTTCAAGCGTTTCTGGAATGGTAAGGCAACATACAAAGAAGCCATCTTTTATCTTTGATCAGATGTTTTTATAAAGTTCTGGCAGCTTAAAAATGTTTCAACACAGTTTCAGCAATGGCACAGCACTTCAAACACACAAAACACGAAGACCTAATTGAGGTTGTTTTTCTAGACAAGATCAGAAGTGCTCACAACCGCTGTCATTGCATTGTGTGTACATGTAAACCCACTCTTCACCTAGATGTTTAGAGTTCAACTTGCTTGAAAGGCTACGGGATTTTCAGCTAAGGGAGACATGTAAGACTGCACAAAATTGTAGCAAAAAGAAAGCCAGTGTTATATTAGCAAATACCAAGCTGCAGGTGTTACAAAAATAGCTGCAACAAGTCAGTGCACAAGACCACCTGTACATATACAACAGTTGTGTTGCACTAATAGTGGATGCTACATTGTCACTGCAACCACTGGGTACATAGTATTATACAATAGATCAAATCCACAAACATGCCAAGAGTTCACATGTTGTCATGATCCGTTATGAAATAAAATGCTCAGAAAACTAAAGCATTACATTGGACAAGTGCAACAGGCCCTATATATATAGAGAGAGAGACCTCCACCATATCAGGTACTGTAGGCAAGTATAAATGGCTGAAGCATCACAAGTCAAGACTAGGCTTAGTGAAGTCTTACAAAATGAAATCATTGCAAACCTGACACAATTTCTACATGTTTGTAGGAAAAACAAAAAAAAAACAGGACAAAGTAATGAACGCACCTCAACACGAAGTTTGTGCAGCATACGCTTGGCCAGCAAGATCCGGAAGCGTGTCTGGATCTTAATGATGCAGTACATGCGCCTCTTGAAGTCGCGTCGTGCCAGGTAGCCTCGGCAATGACACTGTTGCAGAACAAGCCAATCAAAGGATAGACTAGTAAGACAATCAACTCTACTATATAATTAATAGATAACCTTATGCATGCCAGATAAATTACCGTCAGGGTTATATTTGAAGGCCCAAGGGGAGCACCCTGATTTAATCTAACAAGTTTACAGTCTGAAAGCCTCATGACAGCAGCACTTCAAAATGCAACAAGCTTTACATCAGTGAGTTATTTAAAATCAGAACAACCTTGTTAATTTGACAGGAAACACAGAAAATTACATTTTGATGAGGAAAGATCTGTAAGGCATGAATCATTGAGAAAAGTATCTCATAAAATAAACTGATTGGCTTGGTAAATGCGTGCAACAGTTTGAAAATCTTGCCCATCCTGGTGATTTTCAAGCTAAGCTTATTCAAATGAATATACACATATGGTGATACTTACAAGGTTGTACTTACGGTGGCCTGACCCGGTTGTGATGTCACTGTGGCAGAGCCTACAAGTCATCTAAGTTCATGTACAGGTTTTGCCATGGTGACATCACAATTGGGTTAAGCCACCTTAAAAACAAAGTAATTAATGCAAACAGCTTAAGTGTGTATCAGAGGATCATCTCACCTGGAAGCCATGAACACGCTCACGCATGCGCCGATACTCGCGCGTAAGCTTGCGCATACGGATCGTCGCTTGCAAACGCATGAAACCACGCCGCATCTGAAGATCACAACAACCAGATAAAGCAGATCACATAAAGACAAAGAAAATTGATTAAAAAAGAGAACTCAGTAGAAAGGAAGGGTGGGCCTCGGCTAATCATCATTTATTACCGTATGCTTGGATATATTACCAGTGGTGGATCCAGAGGGGGCACAGGGGCATGCCACTCGCTCAAGGCAGAATCATGAAATTTTCCCTTCACTTGAAACACAGCTACATCCGGGTCATGTCGCGCACAATTCACCAAGCACTGAGTAGTAGCACATTAATTATATACTGCATTTGATATATCAAACAATCGACTACAGTAGAACCTGTACATGTGTGCCTTTTGCAACCCATGTCTTAGTGACCATGTGTAATACTTGATTGCATTCTTATTAAAAATTCCCTCAATTTTGCGACCACCTGCCAAATGTGACCGGCAACTGTCATTTAGTGCACTGAAAAGGGCTATTACCTGGTTTTGGTAATGACTTCAGCATGTACACGCACTAGCTGAGAAAATGCACAGCACGTGATGTAGACAGTCTACAAAAATTAAACGCAATTTAGTGGTGTTTACACATCCACCACACTTGGTGAGCCGACATGTACAAGGAAACAAACACCTCTGCGGCCGTGTCCAAAGCGGACTTCCTGAGAAATAGAAATTTAACACTGTCATCGAGGCCACCAGTAATACTTGCACAGATGCACAAGGCCAAACTGTAGATTTGCTGTCCTTGGTTGTTTCTTACAGGTGATGTTTCCACTGTGTGTGGAAAATTATGCTGTAGCAACACAATTCAAGGTGCTACTGCTCTCTGGGAAATCGAAACTTAGACTTCCAGGGCAGGATGAACAACTCTACTGAGACTGAGCTTAAGAATGGGGTTTAGCCACCTTAACTTTCAAAATTTTCCAGACAAGTACTCCTGGACCCCCAAAAGTTGTAGGAAACAGTTACCTTGGTGACTGTGTCCACCCTGCATGGATCCGCCTCTGATATTAGTATATAAACACTCATTGTGCAGCCCATGCTGGCACATTATCACTAGGTGCCTGCAGTGAGTTCTGAATTTTCCAAAGTTGATTTATTTTTGCCTTTTCCTCATTTGGTTTACACCCGTCAGTTCATGAATACCAACACAACAAGGGAGACATCTGGGCTGTCTTGGCATTGACAATGATATTTCATTGATCAAAGTACAGCCTTACCCTGAGGTAGCGCCGACGCTGAGCAAATCTCCGAAAAAATTTCTGGATGATCACTGCAGCAAATTTCAAGCGCTTAAAGCGCTGACGAGCACGATAGCCACGCCACACACGCTGGATGGTTGTCACACGTTCAGTGAGCATCTCATCACGAATTTGCTCCAACTTTTGATCATGCTCATCCTGTAATAATCAATCAGAAGGCCAAAATAATAAGTTTTTAACTTCCAAAGACCTAGCCAAATGCTAAAATTTAATGCAAGTTTTTGTCTCTTCAACACTCACAGATTTGCAGCAAAAAAGAACTTGAGGTAATCTGTCAAAATTGGAGATATGTTTCTCTTAATTTAAGCTTGGAAAGAACTGTGTATATTCTCGAAGTGTCCTCCAGTTCTGAGGTACTGTCTTATTGAATCAAATTTGAGATTTGTGCAAACATATCCCTTACAGGTAACTATTCATGAATAATTAACAACCATCACATATGAACTGAGGTCTTCTGCACTGGTTGCCAAAGATATTTGAAGTTCTTTTCAGTAGCTGACCTTAAGAAAGACCTTTGTCTTGCCGATCTGCCATAAACCCTCTCCAAGGCCTCTCATCAAAATCTTCTTGCAGCGTTCAATCACTGAGCCCGTGTCTGATACTTTCATGCCCTTGACAAGCATGTAGTACCGATTGACAAAGTCATTGAATACATGGCGAATCGGATAACCTGCTCGCCGAATTCTTCAAACAAAGAATAGACATCAAAGAGAATACAGGAATCAGATTATCTGTGGAAAATTAACAACATAGAGACGACAAGCAAGTTTCTACCCCATTTGGAGTTTCACACAAACAGCACCGGAAGAAGCGCTGGCTTAACAGCTCTTCCAAACATGTAGCCTAAGCCAGGCACTATAAGCTTACCACGTCTTCCCCATTTCACAGCTCGAGATGATGGTGGACACATGCCAACGAGCTGTTCTGCTACTGATTGTACTATCTTGCTTTGCATCCGTCCCTCACCTGTATCTCTTCCCCATTGCTCAATAATCCTGTCTATATTTCCTTCTCTGTATCACAATTCCTCACCTGATTGTCTCCATCATGCCAGAGTACCTCAACTGACGGGTACACAGCTCACGGTCAAATATCTGCCGCAATTAAGCAAGAGCAAAAATTAAACTTGCCAATAAGGAGACAGACAGCTGCATCCTCTTGAGCAACAAAAGGCAGCGTTTGTAGCAGACATGATGTGATAATTATAAGTTGATAGCAGATGTGACCTGATCCCTACAAATCAATTTACGCAGCAATCCTGCACAAACACACTTATTTAGGTGGCAACCACGCAAATCTTTCTTAACATCTTCATTACAAACGTTTTCACCACCATCCTCTTCCTCCTCCTCTTTCATCTTCAGCACCATCACAATCCTTCTTTTTCATCTGTACTATCCCTTTTCATCAATCCAAGATGAGAGGCCCTGCTGGTCAGAAACCAAATTCAAAACGATGTTCTTCTCCCTGGGATTTCCGATAATGCTATTAGAACACACAAGCACTTGTGACCGTCTTCACAGCCGTCATCACTGTGTAGAAAATGGGTTTGCCTTCTTTAAATTTGCTAGTGAAGGGCCTGTTTAGGTGTTTAGCCTGCATAGTATCTCTTTTCTCTACAAGGAGAGAAGGCACTTCCTTACATTCGGCTTCTTGAACTCATTCGGTTTGACGCAGCGGACGAAGAATGGCTGGCAGGTGCTTAGTGTACGCATCAAAAGGTCCAACGACGTCTTGAACTGGGCTCCAAGTGTTGGTGACTTCTTCCGCGTCTCTGTTCCCTGATCAAACCGGATAAGAGTGTAAGAACAAAAACATGTCCACAAGGATACTTACATCAGCATAATTAGAACACTCCGGTCGATCCTCTCTATCGGTTGTTCAATTAGCACAACCAATTGGATTTATTTTAGAGTTTTGTGATAATAATGACAATCAAATTGTCTCTTAATATTCATTGCCTGTAGTATCAACAATATAAAGACATCAACAGAAATGTGAGAGATTAGCTACAGGTGCTCATTTGCACATTTCTGTTGATGGTTGCAGGTTGGTTTGAACCAGACGCTATCTTTACCATCTTCTTCTCCTTTGCAAAGATGCTGGTGAGGAAACGTGACTTTGATGTTTGAAGCAGGTCGACTAAATCACCACTGAACGTGTCACGATTCTTCTCCAAGAAGCCTGAGCAAGAATAGAGAGGGAAAATACTGTCAGTCTGGCAAGACATCACTTAATCATGATCAGTAATGGCTAAAAGCACTTCTTTATACACTGATCTGACAACTGAACATGCTCTACACAATGCAATTAGAATCAGAAATGTATGGATGTTGTGACATCCACAGAATTCAAAGACTGTCAGCCAATAGAAAACCTTCATGACCGTGTGCACAATTTGATGGAAATTTGCAAAGATGATCAAGTACTGCTATACAGTCCATTTCATTAAGGAGTGCAGCACAATTTCAGCATGTTGCCCACCGTTGCTTTCATAGTAGACATGCCCTGCAAAGTGAGCAATTCCAAACTTTGTGTTTTGTGTTGACTTCGGCTTGAGGTAATGAGGATGCTCGCTGTGCTGCTTGTGCAGCTTTGTGAGAAGTGACGCATCTGTACCCTGCCACATGCAAATGAAAAAAAGAAACAGTGGGTGGAGTTACATGTCTGTGGACCACATGTAGCTAGTTAGTAAGTGTAGGATATCAATGCAGAGTACCTCTACCAGCCACAGCTACTGCTCCATAGCTATCCTACCACAGCAGGCCTCCAGTTAGTGATGTATTTCTGCTTTTTTAGTACTTTTTCTCTGATTTTCTCCAGACTCAGCTTATCTAAGTTCCACTGCATGTACTTCAAGACAACCAGTAACTTCATACTGCAGACTACAAGAATGGATGCAGTTCCATTTTTGTGCTGATCCAAACTGTGGCAGTGTAGCAGTGCACCAAGAGGAATGTCAGGCATGACAGCACTACCGTCACCACAAGCCTCTTGGAGTTCAGTGTTTATATGGGAATTGCGTTGGTCAACTGGTCACAGGGGCTTAATGAATGAAAATGTTGACATGATGTGTTGACAGTTTAAAAAAAAGCAGCTTCAATAACACTGAATATAACTCAGTGGGTAATCAGCTCACCTTTGGAAATCGACTTTCTTCATCGACAAGAGCAATGACATTCATTGGTTTGGCCGCAATCAGATCCAAGCACACCTAATAGACAAGGTTGCAGAGAGTGGCTAGTCAACAATTTACAGTTAACAGCACTCAAATCACTATCCATAAAATTATGTTGCATGGTGGTGTTGCAAACCTTATACATAAACAAGTAAACAAACAGGTGCCATGGCAACCAACCTGGTTGTCAACAAAGGAGATGTGTTCCCAGTTGATGTTTTCACGGTCGTATTCTGCCTGCTCCAACTTGAAGATGTGCTGCACGAAGAACTGCTGGAGGTTCTCGTTGGTGTAGTTGATGCACAGCTGCTCAAACGAGTTCACAGCAAAGTTCTCAAAACCGAAAATGTCCAAGACACCAATGGAAAGGTAGAAGTCACCCTTGTTCTCCTGAGAATGAAGAAAGAAAGAAAATCATTTTGAAAAGACACAAGAAGAGAATTCAACTTAATTGCAGGACCAAAGAAAGTTCCTGAATGGAGATTGGTTTGGTATTTCCCTTCTTCTAAGAGAGAAGAAGGTATTGTGAAATGAGCTATTTATTAAATTTGTGGCTCCGATCTTTCATAAGCAAATTATTTTGGTCAGTCAATTACCCTCAAAGTGCTCCTTTGAGCAAGTTCAAAATGTTCACAGTCCAACTAACCCCACATCCATCTCCACATTGAAGAAGCATTCAACATCCAATCATGACATCTTCAGCTCAACCGACCACCACAGGAACACCTCAGCACCTTGACACAGGCTTCCTCCTCCCACACCCATGCATGGGTTGATAAATTTTAGTAAGCAAGATATTTTCATAAATTTTCAAGATTTATGTAATATACAAAAATAACTTTCTTATCGTAGCCACAAAACTCGTTTTACAGTGTATACAACCATCTGAAAGTAACATCATCACCTAAATCTCCTTGCACTAACCGGTGGTTTGTAGATGATGCGGTTGATTTTCTGCACAATCCAAATGAAGACTCTCCCATAGATTCCTTTCACAAAGGCATCACGGACATCCAGTGCCTGCTCTGCACTCAGTGCAGTGGTGATCACTTCACCGTGTGCAAACGTTGTGCGGTGTGTCAGCGATTTTGCCAGGCCGTCAGCCTTCACCTGGAGGTATTTAGCGGCGGTTGCATTGACATCAAGGTTGGTAATCTCACTGGCCGGCATATTGTTGATCTCCAGCTCTGCCAGAGAATTAAGAGGAAAACGTGCAAGTCGATTAATTGCATGCTTTGGTTGATGTTTTTTGAAAACCAACATTAAGATAGCAAAGAGTTCACCTTCACTGGCATTTGAATCGTGAACCAACAACTTCCTGCTGAAAATTCACTTGCCCAAATTGCAAATGTTAATTTACCACTGGGTTTTGTGGGGCAGCTTACTTATTTATTAATTAGTACCAACTGCGTGGAAACCTGCTACTATGCTAGCTGTCACTTGAAGAGATTAACTGCCGTACATACCTCTGAAATTGATGTTGCCGAGGTGCAGTACTGCAGCAGTCTGCTCCCAAATATTCCACTGCTCCTCCTCCGAAAATGTCAAAATCTACACCAAATCAATGAGAGCCCTGTCAGTTGCTATCCTAAATTTGGTGAATCATGTGGGGCAAGGATTATCAATCAGCTCAAGGCATAGGTTGTGTGTGCACAAGGATGTGAAGGAGGACAGATCTCTATAACCACACACATAGACACAAACACTTTAAGAGGATATTTGGGATCATGGTCAGACAGCATCAAGGAAATACTACAAAAAACTTTACAACTGAGGAATTAATGCCTGTGCAACTTTTTAAAACTGTTTGAGGCTGAGTAGGTCGAAGCAATTAATTAAAGCTCCAGATTCATGTTGAAGCAGGTGGAGCAAGCATTGTTTTCATGTCACTTACTTATAAAATTAAAATGATTAAGGTTAAAGAGTTCACCACTGTTGCGTGTGCACGCACCTTCATGGCGTCACGAATCAAGTCGAACTCCGCACTGTCATCCATGCCTGGGCACGTCAGGCAGTCACCCTAGAGGAGGTTGAAATAAGAAGATTTCATCCATGACATTCTCACATTTATAGCAGACCTATCTCTGTCACAAAATTCTGTGTCCATGTACCTTAATAAATATAGCACTCGATCCTCTAAAGTGTGCATGGTTATATATATCCATTTTTGCATGGTGAGATGACGTTGGCAGTTGAAACCACACGCTTTGAAGACTGCTAATTCAATTTAGCAATTGTTTAACCGATTGGGTGACATGGACAGGCTTGAATGAACAAACTACATGTGTACCACAGCAAACACCCCCCGATATTTAAATAAAAAAGCACACTGCTATGAAACAATTCAATATGAAGCTGGTCAAACTAACAATTTCAGATCATGGGGAGACAGGTAAAGAGATATGATAAGATGGTTGAGTAGGGCATCATTAAGTGACACTAATCCCTTGCAGAAATTCTCACAATTATTACTATAAGTAGTGTCCTATAGCTAGGAAGTATCTTCTGAAAATAAAGTTGATTTCCTTTTTTGGTTTTCGTGAGGCCCGATTTTTACCTGTGTGAGGTAGTAATAATCCTTGGCCTCTGTCAGGCTCAGGCGAGCTTTCTCCTCGTTTGACATTCCCGCAATCATCCGATAGAAAATATGGTAGTTTCGTTCGTCTTCAGCCTGACGACAAGAATATACAGAGGTGATTTCTACTATTTGTGCCAAGAATACTTTCAGGCTCGCCACCTCTAACCCGACCCCTTCCCTCTACAGTTGCCTGTTCACTGCAATTATATATGCGTATTGTGCAATACTTTCATGATGGAGGCATTAATCTGTCCCTGTCTCAGACATGATACCTGTTTATCTGAGTGTAGTCTCAGAAGAAGTCAATGTATACATTGTGATGTTGGCAAGAAGATGGAGGGCACGCAGCTACCAATCTCACACAAAGATTTATAGTGGCAAACAGAATTCTGCTGCTGTTCAATTCAACAACAAGACAAGTCTGAAATTTGTAAAAGATTAGGAGTATGACTTTTCACGGTCTTTCAAAAAGGACAGAAACTATCAAAATGCTCTTGAAAAGTCCTATTTCATAATGCAGGAAGTCTGATTACATAATAGCCTTACACCTCCTTGTACAATGACAAATCAGCTATACTATGTGGGGAATTATTTAAGTAACCATACCCAACTAAAAAACATTCCGCTGCCAGATCGACTTAGTACTGGTAGCTGTATGTAGGGCAATGTTATGAATATAACAACCACCAGCAGTCATGCCTTAGCCATGCTTGAAGTCCCCATCAGCATCCCAGGCACCTTAATTACTTCAAAAATGTACAAAGTGTAATATAATACCACAGTTTTAGGCTTGATGTGTACATTGGTACCTGGCCAACAATGCGAGATTTCTCCAGCAGATACTGCTCAATTTTGGCACCTTCAATGATGCCGCTCTTTGTGAAGTGGATGTCGATGTATTTCCCAAATCGACTGGAGTTGTCATTGCGAATGGTCTTGGCATTACCAAACGCTACAGGGTGAATGAAGTCATGAGAATTGGTTAGACTGGAAGAGAGTTTCATGCATACAAGAAAGTACACAGCAAGAAAGTGATGCACACAAACACAACCTACAACTCTTCATTACTCTGTGCCACAATTCTCATCCAAACTCTCATTTACTATTCCTCCAAAAAAATTGCCAACAGCACAAGATTCTTCTATTTTCCTCATCTACTTTTACTTCCATTCTCTTCCTTTAGAATTTTGCCTTGCAACCTTTCTCCTTTTATCAGATTTATTCATCTCTCAACCCTTCTGGGTTTTACTTCCAACATGGACAAGCATGCTCAAAGATGGTCTTACCTTCCATGATTGGGTTGGCTTGAATGATCTGCTGCTCAATCCATGAGTGTTGTCCACTTGTTGCTGCCAAGAAGTTGAGGATGAGCTTGGTTGACTCAGTTTTACCAGCACCACTCTCACCACTGCATGGTAGAGAGGAAAAAAAGTAGAAAAGAAAAACAAGAGCCAAAACATTTAAAAGAAATTGAGAAGTAAGAAGAGGAAAAATGAACAGGGAGTAATAGATTGTGACTTTGACAGCACAGCAAGAGAAAGCAAGGGGGAAAAAATTGACATGGAAAAGGAAAGTTTCATGGAGACCAGAGGAAATGATCATTCTGAATTTTTGCAAGCTCACTATCATATTTCTTCTTTTTCTTTTGAAGTTGGCTCCTTTTATTGAAGTTGGTGCTATTTTGGATCTGGTTCCTTTGCCATTGTTGTTGTGTTTGAACCTTCTTAACAACTGTCACTGACTGCATAACCTGCTGGCATTAATATACAGTATGTTGATAGCTATTGGATGCACTATGATAAATATTATTTTAAAAATGACATGCACATTGTCATTCAACTTTTGCTGTCATTTCAGCAACGGTGTTTCTTCACCTGATAATGATGCACTGGTCACGCTGACCACGCTTCATAAAGTAGTATGCATTGTCAGCTATGGCGAAGACATGAGGTGGTAGGTCACCGATCTTTTTGTCTTGATAGCGTCGAATGTACTCCTGGTTGTAAATGTCAAACGTCTGGTACGGGTTGACGGCAACCAAAATGCTTCCAGTGAATGTCTACAGGGACAGGAAGGAGAAAAAAAGGAGAGTTCTTAATCAATGGCCTACAGCTGTTTTTATTTTCTGAATCAACCACGCTAACAACAATCTACAAGCCAAGCGCAGAAACAGAAAAGCAACAATTTACATGAAAAGAATTAAAAGAAAGTGACAGCAACAGAAGGGGTGTGCTTCAGTGCATGCTTACAAAACAGCCACCATATGTTAACCAAGTTATCTAGATCATTTTCTGCAGCATGTCACTCCAAAACATGTCAAAATGTGTATTCAATTTGTGACATCAAATCTTCAGAATTGTTCTGTGTTTTGGAAAAAAAAGTGCATGCTCATTTGTGAAGATCATTGAGCTCGGATTGAATCATGATAAATGCAGCACCAAAGTGCCTTACATAGATGTTTGATTCGTTGTAGCGCTTCAACAGGTTGTGAAGGATGCCGGCTTCATTGAGATCACCGAGGTGAATCTGTGAAGGAAGAATGTAAATTAAGAATATCATGCAAACTTGACAATGTCAAGAACTTTATCTAGGTTCGTGAAAATTTCCCTACTAGTGTACATGTGTGTCTGTTGATCTGTCACTATTTCTTTTGGTCTCCCTCCATATTTCTCATCTCTCTCCACTTTCTCTCTCTCTCCACAGCTGTCTCTCTCTTCACAGCTGTTTCTCTCTCTCCCTCTCTCTCTCTCTCTCTCTCTCTCTCTCTCTCTTTGTTTCTCTCTCTCACTTTCTGTGCCCTTCTCACTTTCATAC
>JAOWAW010126117.1:0-10411 GCA_028565695.1 Nicola tetela
TAATAATAATAATAATAATAATAATAATAATAATAATAATAATAATAATAATAATCATGAAAGAGAGCAAGTGAGTGAAGGTGTGGAGAAAAAACAAACAAACAAACAAAAAACCATACAAGGAAGGTGACAAAGATGTGAATGTGCGTGCGTGGTGCATGTGCGTCATACTTCACGGTGTGATCGGTGGAATCGAACAGACGTAATTTGGTAGCAAGCGATTTTTGTTTACGTAAAACAGGCTTAAGGACATGAATGGAGACGGCTTCTAACACATTTAAATGCTGCTGGTTGCGTGCATAAGCCAGGATTGAGAAGTCAGAGTCCGAGTACTACTGTCGACACAGATCATTCACAGCGAGATGTAGTACTATGCCCGACTGATAATCACCTCCTGCGTCTTGGCGTTTCTTCGGAGGGCGACCACGTTTCTTCTTCTACGGTTCTGTGTCGTTCACTACCAGATGTCTCGGTACATGTTGTTTAATACTTTCGCCGAGGTGCTGCGAGGTCTTGCCCACATACTGGCTCTTGCACTGCCAGCATTCGAACAAGTAGATCACTTGGTTGCATGAGGGGCGGGCAATTTGTCCTTGGGTAGCACGAAGGCGCGAGATGTCCGATAGACTGGACGAACTTGAGTGGCAAAGTAAGCGATGAGCACAGCAGAGTTAATTCTTTTCTTAAACTTCACGGTTTGTTTGCCCATCCATGGTAACCGGATGATGACTGGACGTGGACACCGTTTTGGACCGATGAAAACATCACGTGACGGAACAATCGGCGTTAGATGCCGGTCAAGTACATGACCCGGGTATCCCTTGTTGAGAAGGATGGTTCTCACGGTGGACAGTTCAGTCTCAACAAACGGAAGCGAGCAGATCCGCCGTAGGCGATGCGCGAGTGACCGCACTAAGTTGATCTTATGACTGATGAAGCTGGGACTGAAAGTCTCCAAGGACAAGACGGTGACTGACGACCGTGCATATTGCAATTGGATCAAGCGGGTGCGTCTGAGTTGGTTCCGGGCCCCGTCGCTTCGCGATCGACTATATAACCGTCGTCAAGGACAAGACCCCTTCAGGTGGAGCGAAGGAAGAAAGGGCAGAAAAGTACTTGTCTGCTGACAGACTGAGAAAGAGGAGATTCTTTGTAAAACCCAAGCGCATGTGCCCCGCTGATAGACAGACCGTTTAATTAAGACTCCTTTGTGAAATGTTGAAGAACATCAACAGCCCCCGTCGTCACTCCGATTTTGCAAGGCAATCATTTCAGGTTTGTAAGTTGTATCACTGCGTTTTCGTATGTGCTGCGTTTACGTATGTTGTTATAATCATTGCATTCTTCCAATGCCACTGCTACTAATACTACTGGAAAACAATCTACTGAAATATGGACAAAGCGCAGGAAACGAAAAACACCGAGTTGATGAAGACAAGAAACGGAAATCGAACGGTAAAAGCTGAAGCACAAGGAGCACAAATGGTACTACGACTACTGCTAGTATAATCGGCATGATTTTTTTAAATTTCATCACGAGTCACCCTATCAAAGAAGTTTTTCCTAACCTGTGCATTCAGAAAAAGATAAAACGCTTGGGTTAGAGTTCCTGTTTCAATGCTACTACTGTAACATTGTACATGTTACCCAAGTAAGGAAGTGTTGACTGCACATGTCTGGGAACTTTAAACGGAAGTAAATGGGGAGGAGAGGATAGACTAACAGGGCACAGGCGCAGGCGCTTGAATGTTACCAAGAATCTCCTCTTTCTCAGTCTGTCAGCAGACTGTACTTTTCTGCCCTTCAAAAGATTAGCAAAAGTCTGGCGTAAGAAAAGAGAGGTACAATTCAAATGACGTAGTTACTAACTTAGGAGGACTTAGATTGGGCAGTAATCCCTAAAACATTCCGTTAGCTAAGGCGACATTTGAACATAATCCTGCTAAACGAATAATCAACTCTTTACTCAAAATCGCGACAAGTCTTGGGCGCTGATTCATTGTACAAATCATCACCTTGCTCAGGCTAATGACGTCAATGACGCACGACTGAAGTCTCTGTTCGTCTTAAAATAAACAAAGTGTGTTGAATTTTACTGCTTCACCGGCTCACTGCTGAGAGCAAGCTCCGTGTAATTTCATTCAACATTCTTATAATTGTATTAAGGGCCGACGGACGTTGCGCAAGAGCTTGTACCGTTGACCTTACGTCATATGCTGATTACGCTAAGATGTTTTCAAGCTAAGACAAAAATTGAAGATGACCAGATGCGAAAAAAATCTGGCAGCCGGTAGTTAGAGAAATATTACAGAGTCGACCTCACCGAGCGGTTTATGGACCGGCTCTCACACCGTACATGAAACCGATCATCATCGGAGGATCGAACGATATCTGGAGGGTGAGATAATGTCTGGCATGGTCTGATGACGGACAAAAAACCTTGCATTGTTTACCAACGTCAGAATTAATCTCCGTTAGACTTAAAAGAGCTCTGGCTCTCAAGGCGGATGAGAGTTTACAGTGCGACACTAACAACTCTTACATTGAAGGAGAACATCCCTTTTGACAGAAGCCTGGTAAAGTGCAGAAGTACACAAGAGCTAGGATTTAAGAATCGCACAGATTTTGAATCTGGCAATGGAACCATTCTCTCTGGAACTAGAACTTAACAGTGAGATCGCCGGGGACACTGAAATCGATAAAATCAGGCAGCTGACGCGAAGGAGATGCTGCCATTGCACCATGCGTTCAGGCACTTGAAATGACATAAGCACTGTCAGCGTAACCCTAAGGCTTCTTCGATGAATGTGCTCGCGCAGTCGGGCGCTGGAGGGTGAAGGTAGCTACTTGCATGCGCCGGATTTCACTGCCAAAAGAAGATGACGCTCAGTGATCCACCTTTCCCATCACGCATCTTCTTCATAGATTTTTTATAAGATGTTCCACTTCTTCACCGCCTACTTCTTCGATTATAGGATTGCCTGAGTAAAAGATTACTAACAGCTTGCACTGAACGGAGATACTGTCATATTTACAATGCTGGAGGGCAGGTCAACGGCTGTTGAAGACTGTAGAAGCGTCCACTGTGGAAATGGGGGAGTTCTGAAATGAATTTGTGTTTGGTATAGATGTTGAGAGCGCGTGTGTGTGTGTCTGTTTATGTGAGAGTATGTATGTGTGTGTTTGGTTCTAAGAGCATACAATAAAGCCATTGTAGAGCGTAAAATGTTGTGACCAGCCGAAGGATGTGGCGGTACGTTCATATAGTGCAAGCTGAGCCTGTGACCAACCGATACGGTGTGCCCGCGTAGGTTGGTTTACATAAGTAGGTGACGATGACTAGTTGGGTTTGTAGAGGGAGATTCCAAGTGCTATGCTGGCGGCCCAGCGTTGAAGGCGCTCCTGTACTTCTGTCTCAGTGGACAGGTTGTTACATGCGAAGCTGACAGCCTCTGTACAATTCTAGCACATTGACAGGCATACGGAAAACAGAATGCTGATAAGACCCTAGTAGTTGGAGAGGATTTGGAGACGGCGAAGCAGGCCTAATAGTCAGCTAGCTTTTCTTACGATGTGATCCACATCATCGGAGAGGTTCAGGGTAGATCTTTGAGTTGGCGGGTTGGTCAAGCTGTTGCGATCGGGATTTTCGTTCAGCTAGCCGCTTGGGCGCCCTCGGGTTCGTGTCCGCTGTGACTCCAACCGGTGAAAGTGATAAAATGATTAGTTTATACTATTATTATCTAGTTTTTACGTCACTATATAGTAGCTTTTGTCGATATACTTTTAGTTTAGGAAAGAGTTGCCCCATGCACCCACCTCGGGTATGTCCAAGGGAGCGGAAAAGTAAATAGACATACAAGGTTCTGTAAGGATGTGCGGCGTACAGTTTTTAATACTGAGGAAGATAATAATATTATGTGCGTGCATATACATACCGGTAATATCGGGCTGTATTAAAGTAATTAAATATTTTCGCCTGCGACTGGTCCACTTGATTATCCAAAGTTGGCCTGCACAAGTATAGTGCTAGCGCTGTGCAGGCCAGTGAAGCTTCCCACCTTTGCCACACTTATCTGCGGCTGCGGGTGTTGTGTCGTGTCACTTAGCAGGAGCTGGTAATGGGTGATGCACGGATGAGCTCTTTCTGTCCTTGTGTCGTCGTAATAGAGAACCAGCCGTACACCGGGAGTGAGTATTTCTCAATTCCTTCTCTCGTTACCGCTCTTCCTGTTCATCGCTAAACCGCCCTCGCATCTTCTCCTCATGTATCTTTTACTGCTGCGCCTACCTCGCCCATGCATGCATAGGTGTTGATGAACTGAACGTCTAGCACTCTCTTATTTAAGCTGGTTTATCAGGCTTTTTCTGGTTTAAATGGGCTCATATCACCATTGCCTTGATGTAATGAGTTCAAAAGCAATGTGGTTAAAAGCCTGACACAAAACGACTCATCAACAACCTCAGCCTAAGTGAGACTTCCTACGGCTGTGGGCGTACCGCAATGGACTGTGTAAATCCGTGGCGTGGTAGGCCCATTTAGAAGTAGTTTACCTTATATCCACAAGATCTAATATGAAGGCTTGCATTGACGAGTTGCCGGTAGAGTTCGGACCAGGTGTCTCTGCGCCCGCCACATACTCGCGCTGCTAAAACAACATGCAGTGTGAGGCCTATTGCAGCACCAAGAAGGCAGAGGCTCGTCACAGCCCTAAACGGTCTCTTTTCGACCTCTAGCAAAGGGTCCAACACCCAGTGCCGCTCCCTCGATGTTCGAAGACACGTTTGCAACGCCAAGGACAAGCAAGCCTGGTCCTTCGACCTGTCGACGCTGCCAAATTCAGTATCCACTTTCCTGGTCAGACGGGCTATGCCATCGCCTCAATTTTGTAAATAAGATGACGTTCTAGTCTATATCTTCTTCCCTTTTAGCCTGTTCTTATCTATACAGAGGCGTGGCTTTATAAATGTCCCGGATACTTTTTCTGCAATCTTAAAATACATATCAAATGAAATGAAATGAAACATAGCGGTTGATTACTACTAATACTTGGTCGGCAACAATCTTCTGGCCTAAAACGTGAGATAGCCATTTCAGTTGGGCAATGGGACTTCAGTCATTTCCCATTATGAGTTAATACTATGTACCTACGGTGCTGAGATACAGATCCATTCGTTCATCTTTCCGTGGCCATGGCCATGACGGCCATGCATCGACCCCTTGACTGCTGATATCAATTACACTGCAATGTGACCAACGCGACCATTCATCGTTAAGTTGAATACATATTTTCGGCAATAAGGACTGAGGCGCTAGATGTTTTCCTACCTTCGGAAAATGAGAAGTCTTTAAGAGGCTGTTAGTCTCACAACTGCAGATCAATGCATGTCACTATGGAAGGTCATGAT
This sequence comes from Nicola tetela, assembly GCA_028565695.1. Classification (NCBI taxonomy): domain Eukaryota; kingdom Metazoa; phylum Porifera; class Calcarea; order Clathrinida; family Clathrinidae; genus Nicola; species Nicola tetela. Next base: position 5,410 of record JAOWAW010126117.1, read on the forward strand.
CATGAGAAACGAGGCGGTGTATTTTACAACTCAACTTCTGGTACATGGAAACCAAAACGGAGTACTTGCATTGCTCAAAACCTTTTACAGTGAAAAGGCTCATACGAACGAATTATACAATAGCGCTGCACGTGCACGGTGTACACGAATGCAAGCTTTTAACTTGTACGTTAATACAGTTGATACACCCCGCAGCGCTAAATTGGCGCTGCGCCTCAAGACATTCTAGAGCAGAAAACTGCGGCACTAAATTCAGTCAGGCGCAATTTTTCGTTGAATCGGCGCTAATTTCCGAAAATACGGTATAACCGCAGCGGATTATACACATGCGTGTAGTTCGAACCAATGAATGGCAGCTATGAATTGTGAACCAATGCATAGCACCTACGCGACTTGGGTCAGTGGATGTATTCATTCAACCATGGACTCTGAGTTTAAATGATCAGTTCGCGGCTCGTGTTGCATTGCTGGTTGATCGCTCCAGCACTATCACTAATAGCAGTGTAGAAGGTCCATAGATGTTTTATCACAAACCCGCGCTCAGCCCTCCAGTTGTAATATCATGTCAACACAGGAATCGAAAGCATACAGCAGGTCAGGCCTTCGCTCTATTGCAACCATCTCCTAGACCTCTTGGGATTGGGAGATGGTGTCCCTTCTTTAGTGCTTCATGCGGATACTCTAGATCTCAGTGTTCACTGATTCAAATCACAGAGAGCTTTGAATTAGGCATTGCAAGTCATACGGGTAAATACAGAGACAGAGGGAGAACCTGGAAACTAAGCGGAACAAAGAGAAAAAGACTGAGAGAGATCCCGCGAGAGATAGACTGGAGACAAGTGAAAATCGGTAATAACTGTGACAAGAAGAAGGAGAAATAACGAGAGAGAGAAAGAGAGAGCGAAAAAGCACAGAGAGACAGAGCCTGAGAAAGAGCTAGATAACGAGAAAGCCGGGACCGGCGATACTGATCAAGATAGACTGGCCTCTGACATCAACAGCGAAAGGGAGCTGGGAAAGAGCGTCGTCTCCGAACGAAAGACGCTATATTGATCGTGGCAGAAAGAGAGGAGGCCGAGAAAGCAGCAGCAGCCTTGTCGGACAGACGTGGTGGTGACGTCTGGAAAGAATCAGACTGAATTCTAGGGATGTTGATTGGAAAAAGAAAAGAAGGCAAGAAGGTTGGCATGTACCAGAAACATTCAGCTTATGCAACAACAGCTTCGTACCTAAAGCTACATATATGCAACAACAGCTTCGTCCCTAAAGCTATACAGCAACAGCTTCGTCTACCTAAAGCGCCGGATTGCTACGGCTTAATACTGCAACTTGGGTCAGGATTATAACCCCGAAAGGGACGGAAACAGTCAGCTCCAACGGGATATCATGTTGCATTCGGTGAAACCTAGTCTCAGCAGTTTTGGCCTAGGGTGGCAAAGTGACAGGTTACTGACAGGTTGGAGTACTTTAATAACACAGTGCCTTATCTGGTTATAATGATCGTTTTTTTGTGTTCGCCAGTGTTTGCGCGCTTGCGGTGTGATGCACCCACCTCTTACTCATTTTTAGTTCCTCCTTTCCATTAGACATGCATTTGTCCTTTCATTCATGACAATTCAAGCGCGGCTATGGAAATCGAACTCCTACCAACTGAATGCACAAGGATTCATGGAGTGCCCGATACAACATGATAAAGAGGAACTGGAATCTTGCATGTCACTACCGCGCAGCGAGCTATTTTTATTCCCTTGTGCTAGCTTCTAGTGTTGCACGCAGCACAGAGTACAAATTTGCAACGCAGAAGGCCCCAAAGCTCAGCAATATCAGGTATCAGATTGTCACGTGAGATAAAAAAAAAATTCCAGTATGTCGTACAAACAGCACAAACAGCTGTCGCTCAATTCACGGTCATGGCATTCGCCAACGATCAGAAACATTCAATAACTGTTGTAGTACGTGTTCTTGCTTTTGGTCCCGCCCAGTAGGATTGCTTTACCGTCTGCCTCCGAACAAAGGGGAATCCTCGAATCGCAATAAGCGGAAGTTATTTACCACATTCTTATTCGGCCTTTGAGTCGTTGACCGGTGAAGGATTGTTTTCCTGGGAACGGACGGAAGATCATTTCCATTCATCGGTCGAGCAGATGGTGAAGTGTGTGCTCTTAGAGTGTTCGTCTAGTTCTGCCTGCAGCCGATTCGAGCCCTAGTCGTCGCATTAATTACATTATCCCAACCAACTGTGGTTAGATTCTAAAATTTTTCCCAATCACGTGAATATTCTGTTTCATAGTTAAGTGGAGATACGCTTGGCTTGAGAACAACAGATCTCATTTCTGTTTGGCTGAAATTACTTTCTACCCCAGGGCATTTCCGCCCTCAACTCTCCGAACCCTTTTTTCTGCTCCAAGAGTTTCTCTGCCTTTCTTGGCGATCGGGAAGGTTTGGGGAAAGCCTGGGTTATAATATTGTCTGGGATAGGTGACTTCCTGAGTGCGGCTGTCTTCAGACTGTGACCGCACGTCGCCACCGCTCTGTCGGTTTGACATGCGACCTCAAAGATTAATGGCGATGACCTTTCACTCTTCAGCACAGATTAAGTTCTGCGGTTTCCTGCTCATAGGATTATCGCAGCTCAGCGCCACTCAACGGGATACGTGAGCTTGCAGGAAAGAACTAAATGGTCGCAATAGTCAGTGGCAAACGTTACATCTCATCCACTTTAAGGCCTAAGTGCTCAGCTTTACTTCAACATAGGTTTGACTTTAAATCATGGAGGCCATTTAATTCTTTGTTGCGGAGAGTCCGTGAAGAGAGATTGCGGCAGATGACCGGCTCTCGTTCTCCTCTACCAGCTATTTACGACAACGCATTCTTTGTCTGTGTCTAGCAATTGTGAAATCCAATCCTGCCGGTGGCGATCAGAGCTCGCATTGAACTTTGGACGAAATTTTAGTGACGCAAAGATAAGCTCACAACGACGATTTATAAGGACGGGTTTGCATTATATGATGGATCATACGCGCTTCACGCTTAGCTCCGTATAACCATTAAAACGTAGCCCGCGGTACTTCTCCGGAAGCAATTTGAGAGACCGCCTTTTTCCTGTACATCTCCATGTTCCTTATCTTCGTGGACATATGTCTTGTAACCTCTGGATACTAGCTCGATTTGATGTCTTTTTCCTTCAGCTCTTTAATTTCGAATCGGCTACTTACACTTCAGCATTGAACTCGCTTACATTCAGTTCGCCTGTTGTGTTATGTAGATGTGAAGACTGGCTAAGATAGCTGAATACTGACTGAGAAGTGCTTCCGGAAAGTCGTAATAGAGCCATTTAAGATAAAAAAATTCCGTCGGAAATGCCATCAACGAGCAGCAGTGCCTTCCCATCCGGATTAGTTATTCGCTCTAGAACACGATGCGCAAACAAATCAGACAAACAGGATTCCACCCTTGTTTACTCTCCACACCTACCGCTACACCTGCCCGTTTAAGCAGCGCTACCTGCAGTAAATTCGTGCATGCGCCATGGATACCCTGACAACTGACTTCGACACTTCCACAATCACCGGAGCGTGATTGCGACGGCCCTGACGTCACCAATAGCAGGGCGTGCCAACCTCGCATTTAAATTCCTGCTCTTTCGCACCAAAGACGCCTCAGCGGCGTGGGTTGCAGCACTGCGATATTCGGGAGCGCGTTACCATTGTCCGATTGTCTCAACGGATATCAGGAGAGTCTATTGTCAGCTGAAGATCTGGAAAAAGAGCCAGTTTTTTCCAATTCCAGCAGCCTGTATACGGTTTGTTGTCCGTCGCAAGGCTTCATATGATAATTGAAGTTGGAAGAAGATTTAGTCGATAGTCGATCAGCTGCGTGGTGTGATTACACACGGGATCCGACCTGGATGAGCTACTTCCCGAAGACTGAGCATAATTGCTGCAACGCCACGTCAAAGACGGACTTCTATTCATCGTCGGATACCGAGGAGGGTTCTTCGCTGCGCTGAAAAGGTTTCGAGTAGAGCCTTATCGCTCAAATCGTTCGCTCTCAGGGCCAAAGGGGACAGCCGAAGCTCCGCCGGCTAACTTCTAGGCGACAAGCCAACTCGAAAAGAGAAGGACGGTGCAGACTCAACGTGCTAGTGTGGAATTCCTCGTTTGTGAGTTCAATTTCTTTTAGAATTTTCAAGAATTTCTTCGTGGTAGAGAAAGTCGTTCGCGAGTGCAGCCATGCATTCTCCGTGTCTATCTAGAGCAGAATCACCACTACATAGAACGAAACACAGTTCCAAGCGGAGGCGGCGAATGTCCATTCAAAATGTCGTTGCGCAAGGCGCTCTCAAGCCAGGCAGGAGACGCTCCGTGCAGAATCTCATTGACGGTTTCAATCTCCTAAGATCACATCTTCCCAGCTACTCAAGCGGGCGCCAGTTGACACAGATCGAAACTCTCCGGCTGGCTATGCTCTACATCAACGATCTGACCGAGTTACTGCAAAGGCCCGAATCGGTGGTGCCTGATGGAGGAGATCCGCAACCATTCCAGAGGGTTAGTTCCAAAAGCAACAGTCCACCTGGCTGTAATGTCTGCTTCCCGCAAAGAAAGAACATGACCGTCGAGGTCGCGGTGTGGAATGAAACCCCCGGAAAACAACCTTCACCCTCCGCTTCCTTTTCTTCCCTATCAGAGGAAAGCAGAGGTGCCGAATGCGCTCCGGTCATTTCGGACCTCGCTTTTGCGCTATCACTTGATACTGACTTGATCTCAAACAAAATTCTCTCTTCACCCGGCCAAGGGAGTTGTCCGACTTTACCTAACGCTGTGGCGGACACAGCAAGCCAACCCTTTCCGCTGTATCGCCAACCGCAAACAAGCACGGTAAGCTACCCGACCTTTAAGTTTTCCGATAAATGAAAAGAAACATTGAGCCCTATTTGCGAAAATGCTCGGCATCTGTTTATCCTTTGCTATCACTGAAGTGTGTGTGTGTGTGTGTGTGT
>JAOWAW010126128.1:0-11950 GCA_028565695.1 Nicola tetela
TATTATTATTATTATTATTATTATTATTATCATTTTATTCCCAGCATGTACATTCTCTATATTTTATCCTTTCTCTTCCCTTTGAACCACTTGATAGCTGTGTTTTATCACTGTTGTGGACATCAAAGTGAAATAAACAAAGAAGTAGAAGGTAATACTGCAGGGGGGGGGGCCTTTAGGACACCTGGCTCTAAGTTGGGATTTGTTCAGATTGTGGACTGTGAGATGGAAGTGCAATGACAGAAGGACACGGTTTTTGTAGCTTTTTAGTTTGAACTCAGGGTGGATAAGGCAGGAGTCAATATTATCGTATGTTTGATCCTTGGTGCTAAAACTGGTGAGACTGTCCTAATGGGTGCTAAAGCTTGTGGTGTTTACGTTGTACACTGCCAGGTCTAGCCATAGCTGGCTGACTTCTAAGCCTCGGTCCTGATTCATTAGCAGCAAGCATCGATCTTGTAGCACTTTTACCAATCATACTATAGTTATAGAAACACCCCCTGCCTAAAAAATGAACTGCATATAATGAGCTGTGCACGCAATAGGGTTTCTTACCATTTCAAGCTGTGAAGAAAGCCTGGGTCTTGATGGCAAAACGTCGTCTACACTGTATACCAACAGCTCTAGCTCTACTGGTGAAGTGACTTACACCAGACCATGAAAGTTGATACGGGCAATTGTCACCAGTTTTGAAGAAACATCAAAACTATTGAGACTGCCCAGACAACATTATATGATGGACCGAAGTTCCAACTGGTGAGACCTGCGCAGATCCCAACACACATGGAAGCTGGCAACATGTCCACCCAAGATGGAAACACAATTCCTAGAGAAACGCAGCCAACCAACATTTGGAAAGCTCGTGGGTGCACAGTGCGTAAAAAAAACAAACAAGTATTTTATGTTGGCAGAATTGACACGAAGTGCTCCACTGAAGATGAAAATGCTTGTATTGTAAAATAGAGAGTTTGCCCCAACACCCATCTCGGATGTAACTACCAGTAGCTGGGGATAGTGGAAAAGCAGGTAGCTGTTAAGCAATGCACAGATACTGGTGGTAATGGATACAGTGGCATGACAGTACAAAAGATCAAAACCAGAATAACTGTATGCCTAAGTGCATGCATCTATGGCCACTCACCAATCGTTAGGCCTGTGTGTACATTGGGAAAAAAAATGGAAAGAAGAGCAAAATACATGCGATAGGAGGCCTACATAAGAAGAAATAAATAAATAAATAAGGAAAAAGGCAATGCGCCTTTCCCTTGCAATGGGTCTTGTCACAAAAAAAGAAATTAACTGGATGTATGGAAAGAAGGAATGGTAAGAAGTCACTGTGTAAGCCATGACGGGTCAGAATGAGAGCGAATAATGGAGTAAGAGCAAAGAGTGGTGAAGCATGATGAAGATTACGAGGATGAGAAGGCAGGTTGAACTTGAACAGATGAAAAATAATCCGGTGTACTTCCAGAGAGATACTTCCAGATGGGAGAGTGGTGCTATTCTGCAAAAATCATTATTGCACTTTGGATTGCAGGATTAAGCCTTTGAGATAGAATGGTACGCTATCCACCCATCTAGTTGTACTGTACGAAGAAGCAAGCCATCTAGAGTCAGAATCAATAACCTGACTGATGCACATCACCATCTGTGTGCTGCAGATGGAAGTTTGACTTTGAAACTTGGTAACAGAGATCCTCCAACGAACACCAAGAGCTTTACTCAACTGATCAACAGACACATGAAAGTAGAGGGACTAGTACAAAGAACTTAAACATATGCTTCTTCAATGCTCGCTCCTTATGGAATAAACTGATGGAAATGTCTGAGTTTTTAAACAGTAACTGAGTACACATTCTTGCCATCTTAGAAACACGCTTGATTGTTTTGGATACAGACCATTCTATACGATTGCCTGGAGTTCAAGCATATTTTGGAAAGGACTGAAAAAAGAAAGGCGGTGGAGTGTGTATTTTTGTCTCCAACCAATTACCATCCTACGTAGACAAGACCTTGAGACTAGTAACTTGGAATTAATTTGGATAGAACTCCAGCTTTTGTATGCATCTGCTTCTCACCAGATGCTGTTACAGACCTCAGAAACCTGATATCTCATATTAGATATTCTGGAACAAAACATAAATAAAATTACTACTCGGAATTTCCTTCTGGTTGGCAACTTTAATGCTAAAATAACTTGTGGAACAGTGAAGTCGTAACCAATCGTAGTGAGACTATTCTAAAGGACATAATGGATAGCTTCAAATAGTACCAGCTCTATTCACAACCTTCTCATCTAATTCATCTGGACATAGAGAAAGCCTCATAGACCTCCCTTTTACTAATGTACCTGAACTGTTCCAACCTGCAAAATTTCTTGAGCCACTATGCTCATCTGATCATCTGCCAATAATCATTGAAAGTGTTATTGATGGAAGTTTCAGACATATACGACCCAGGAACCATATCACCCAACATGGCTGTTTCACCAAGAGAATGCCAATGCACTGTTTGGAGCATTTACCAGTCCAATTCGAGAAGAAATATTCACATTGCACAATATGGACCAACTGTGGTTGAACTGGAAAACTCAGTTTTTTTTGGAAAAATTTAGTACCTTCCTTTTGACCAGGAATACAATAAAGATCATCATGCAGAAAAGAATGTGCCATAGTTTAGCAACTATCTCCCGAAATTAATGCTGAAAAATGTTTCATTCAAAATTGCCATGCACTTAAGACTTCCAGATGATTGGAAAACATACTGCACAGCTCAAAATAAGGCAACAAACATCATCAAAAATGCAAAATTGAAAGGCTTTGCTTTTAGCTAGTTCAGGTTGCCCAGTGCCCACCTGGTGGAAGATGGCTTGAGAGCTAAGTGGTCTCCAAGCTCTCTCACATGACATAATACCACCACTCTTGGACAAAGCTATTGGTACCTATACTGGTGAGGATGGATGCAAAGCTGAATTACTCGATGATGTACGAGTAAACAAGAACACTTCTCTAAACTTGATGGGTTTCCTTATGGACCAACAGCAATATGGACAATCTTCTCTGTGCAGAGTTTCTCTCCTGAGAAAAATATCCTGCGCAGTGTGATCTTTGCCCAATAAGTCATCAACTGGGCCAGATGGAATATTGTATCAACTCTAAAAAGAAGCTTGCCCTAGACTGACAAGACTCCTGATGTTGTTTAATCACTCAATCACTATCGGGAAAGTTCCTGAAGAATGGATGCTGGCCGTAGTCACCCTGGTATTTAAAGGCGGGAACAAAGACCAGTGTTTGCCAAGCAGCTATAGACCAATGGCTCTTATGTCCTATGTTGCCAGAGTGCTTGAGAAACTTATTAATAAATGTCTCCTCAAGTACATAAACTGAGAGCAACATTTTGTATCAGCACCAGCCTGGGTTCTTGCCACATCACTCAGTTGTGCGTCCTGCTGCACCAACAGTGCATGGCTCTTGAAAAGGGGAAATCTATTCAGGTGGCCTTCCTTGACCTGCAAAAGGCATATGACTGAGTTTCTATCCCTGGGTTAACCTACAAACTATCTAGTATCAGCCTTTGCTGCTGATTGAAATGGTTTTCCTCATTCATGACAGGAAGAAAACATTATGTCCAAGTCAATGGCCAGCGATCTTCTTGGGAAACAAAAAGATCTGGCATCCCCAGGGGACAGTTCTGGGTCCAAGCATGTTTTTGTCTTTATCAATGATCCTATATACCAGCGAGCCTTTCTCAAGAATGCTCTATCTTCACTGATAACACAACAACTTATTCTATTGGTAATGACTGTGACAACTGCTCAATACCTTTCCTTGGATCTTCACAGAGTGTGGATTTGGGCCTACACATGGGGAATGCTGTTTAATGTGGAGAAAAGTGAGCACTTTACAATCACCAGAAGAAAACCTCAGTCAGCAGCCCAGAAGTCACACCTACAGCCAAATCCACTGGCTGCAACACACAGGTGATCATGAACTTGGTCTTACCAACATACAACTGCCATACGCATCTTGGCGTTCTTAACAACTGCCTTACTTGGAAAGATCACAATGAGGCAACTCATACCAGCTGTGTTCACCCGGTTGGACTCGTCAGCTGACATCATGGAAAACTCACAAAGAGTATCATTTGGAAATAATCAAGGCTATATTCAACCTCTTCTGGAATATGGAAGTGCTCTTTGGAGCGCAGACACCACAATGTTCAAGTGGAGAAACTGCTAGAGAGATTCTGCAAATGACATTACATGTCACTACCGCCACTAAAACAACATCCGAGTACCACACAATTCTGTTTTTCAAGATACAGCACAGCATTACACCAACATACTTATCACCACTCCTGCCAAAACCCTTTCTTCAAATGACACAATACAATTTCTGTAAACAATACTATCCTTTCCCTCAGATAAACAAAACCTCATCCTCCATTGAGTTTCTTCCCCGTGCCTCGTATTGTGGAGCAGCCTTCTGTTGATCTCAAGCAAGCAACTTCTGTCCAAAACATTAAAAGAAGACTTTGAGTTCATTTTTGCTTTGGGTGACTGGACATGCAATTTTATTCTCATTCTTGTTCTTTCCTTTAAAATTCAAAATTTGCTTTTTTTGTCTCTACCCCTCATGCTCTAAACTCTTCATCAGTTTTCCCACTACCCTTTCTCCAGACTGTAGCTCAACAAGTATCCTGGACACTTTTTCTATTGTTTTGGTGTGAATAAATAAGTGGTGCACATGCATAGAACCCTCGCAGGCCCTTCCTATGTATTGTAAATCCAGAAGAAAACTTTGGGATCTGCCAAATGAGACCAACCGCCATGGACGCTACTATCATGGGTACAGCAAACACAAATGCAGGACGTACCAAGTTGGCACCATGACCAAGAGCGTACAAGGATGCATGCCATACTGCCTCGTACACTATTGGGTGGTAAACTATGTTTTCGAAGAAGCACCACCAACCATAGAGGACGGCTGAGCGAAGAACAACCCTTCCTCACTCCCCAGCCCCAGAACTTAGTACTTTTATTGGTGTTTTCTCAGAACATCACTCTTCAGTAGCACAAAATTTGTTTGGTGACGTTTCGGCTGGTCAGCTCTGATCTTTGCAATTGTTGGGTAAATAAAAATCCTTCGATGATTCACACAAATGATGATATCAATTCACTCATCAGTTGGTGAACTGCCCACCCCAACCTCTATCGACAGACGTATCCACTGACATGCTGATATCATGAATCAGCTCACTCATGACATGTACATCACTGGGCTTGTCGCTCAATACACATCTTGACTTCGTCAGTCCCAATGCAATCTCTTGCAAAAATGTCTGAAAAGTGCTCTCTGTTCCTGGGTTGTCACACACTGTGTGAAAAGCCAAAACAGTTTCCAAAATAGAACGTAGGCATTTAGTAGAGTACTCTGTACAAACTATGTGTAATTGGGGGGGGGGGGGGGGAGGGATTGCAGCCCCTGGAATTGCGGCCCCCGTGATACATTCACAGACAGACACACACAGATGCTCAATAATACCTGTGGGAACCCCTCTGCAGTCCCTACTGGGCCTGACTCAGGTTAATAAATAAATATATATACACTTAAATTAAATCCTGGTGTGATGTTTAAAAATTCTTCATGTGTTTTACTTGGATTACCCAGAGTCAAGTCTTATCAGGGGGCTTTTCAAAAGGATGAAGTGCTAAAGATTATTTAGCACATGTTAACAGTTGAAGTATTCATTTCATATGTTGCTCTTTCATGGATGACCGCCATTTTGTTGTTGTCAATTCTATCATATATGCGCATGCATCACTTGCGGCAAAACTGCATGGCATTACCTTGTGCTCGGTGGATGTTTCAAATTTCTAAAGGATCATCATGCCTTCTTTCCTGCCTTCTTCCTTGTGTTTCTTGAGCAATCAGAACATGTCTCATGTATCTAACACTTCATCTGGACGTTTCACACATTCCCAGGGTACTAATGCTCTGGTTCTTGAAGTTTCTGCCAGTTCAATTTGTAGGATGTCAATCTATGATATTTGTTTCACTTGTCTTTCAGCTGGGAGATTCCATTTGGGGACATCCTGTTCTTGTTTCATACTTATTAGAACACCATGGCCTCTTCTCTTCAGATAATCAGCCATCTTCCTCTTCCTCTGGCAGCTCGTCAGACCCCACTTCCCTTGGCATGTCTTAGATGTCTATAGGAATTCAAGCTGAAATTTGGCAGGCAGTCTCATTGGCAATCTCAGAGTTAGCTCCAACATTGTGTGAAAGCACTCAACCTGTTTCAAATCCTGGGGATGAATTAACTCAGCCTGCTAATCTCCCTTTGCCTCCAACAAATGGCCAATCTCCAAGACTCACTGTTGCAAGTGGCCTGCCCAGCGTTACCTCTACAGCAGCCTCCTCCACCCTGCCATCAACATCAGTAATGATTTGTTAGCACTGATTTCTGTGCCCAAGTGAGTCAGTGATTGCATCCAGTGAGGTGAGGTTATTGAATTTGATGAACTTCTCCCTGAAGAGCTTGGTAGCCCTTGTCATAAATCCCTTGAGTAAATATCGGCAGACGGTGCTTCTGTGTGTACTTCTCTGACCCTTGCTGCCATAAACGTCATGTGGATAACCTTACGTTGTGGCTTGAAGTGTGGACCACTTACAGCGATACTGTTTTGTCTGTCACTCCTCACTGTCGTCAAGAACTCTTGGCATACTGGTCTATAATTGCAATTGCCTCCAGGCAGTTCTAGCCTGAGGCATGGTTAGCATATGATCAACAGTTCAGAGCCACTGCAGTGTCCAAGCTGTCGTTACGTTGGAACGTTGTTCCCACCATCTGGCAACTGACGAGGACTGGCAAGGCTCACCTTGTTCAAGTTGCCACACCCACCATTCTCTCCATTGCCTTTGTCATTCCAACAACTTTCGCCCACCAGCCACCTCGTCAACAAGAAGCACGACACACAAACAGTAAAGTCATTTGTTGGAACTTCAACTTCATGCGCTGCAGCAGTCATTGCTGCCCATGAACGCACATCTGCTTCACTTGCAAAGGAAAACAGCTGAGCACTGCCAGCCACACATCACCAAGCTGATCTTCCTCCTCACAGGCAAGCCAGCAATAAGTTACATGCCAGCCACGAGGCCACATGCCCACCTCCAGCCATGGTCAATGAACTTCACCTTCAGCCTACAACTCCAATTAAAGTTGATCATTTATAAACATCTTGCTGCAAGATTGTCCAAACATGGAATTCATTGCATAGACCTACATTGTGCACAGCCTGGAGCATGGATTCAATGTAGGCCTCAACGCTCCCAGAAAAAAAGCATTTCTTCCCCAAGCCTACCTTCTGCCTTCATACACCAAGACTTTGTTACAACAGCCCTACAAGAGGCTTGCACTTGCGGCAAGACCGCTGGTCCATTTCCAGAGAAACTGTTTAATGTTATGCACATCTCTGGCATTGGTGTGGTACTGAAAAAGTCTGCCAAATGACTTCTCATCCATCATCTGTCTTCCCCTCCCCAGCTTAGTGTTTATAATGGAATTAGCAAGGACTTCAGTCTCCATGACGTTACGATTGATAATGCCATTTTAGCAATCCTGAGCAATGGCAAGGGGTGCTGCCTGTCTAAGATCAACATTAAGTCAGCCTTCCATATCTGCCCCATTCGCAGAGTTGACTGGCTGCTCCTTGAAATTCAGTGGCAAAGCTTATTCTACTTTGAATGTGTCCTGCCGTTTGGGCTGCACTTCAGTCCTGTGATATTCAATTCAGTTGCTGATGCAGTCGAATGGATTCTCACCCATAAGTTTTCAATTGATACTTTGCTCCACTATACAGACAACTACCTGAATGTCACTGGTCGGCCATTGTCTTTAGCCAAGCACCAGTTATCGGTAATTATTGACATTTTTCATTACCTTGGCATATCCATCACTGAAGAAAAAATCATTGGACCCAGTCAATTGCTGTTGTTCTTAGGGATTGTATTGGACACAGTACTTTTGGAAGCCCACCTGCCAGATGACAGACTTTCTGAACTGAAACAACTCCTTTACTAACTATTGACATCTAGGAACACTACATTTGGCTCACTCAAAAAAAAATGGGAAACTCTCATTCGCTTTTTGTGTGGTAGTTCCAGGCCAAACATTCTAGCTGTCTCCTGTGGAACCTTAAAAACCACTACCATGGAGCAAAGCCATTTTACTGAATCCTGCTTACTGAGGGATGCAAGCGTGATTAGCTACGATGGCAGGTCTTACTCAAAAGATGGAGCAGTTGGTCATTATTCCTTAACTCCAGTCCAGCTAAAGTGATCAATTTAGGTCTCTAAACCAATGCAAGTGGTGCAGGCTGGGGAGTATATTATGGCAATTAAGGCCATTGGATCTATAGCACCTGGCCAGCAGACCCAGTTTCAGCTGCCATCAAATTCAAAGAATTGTATGCTGTTGTCACTGCATGTGCTGCATGGGGCAACCAAAGGCGCCACCTATGAGCCCTGCTTCGTTGTGAAAATCACTCAGTGATGGATAATCTCCTCAGGGAGAAACAGAGCTTCAGCAGTTACGCATTTGTTGCATGCACTGTTCATGACATGCAGCCTGAATCGTTTCCACGTGTTTGCTGTGCACGTGCCTGGTCTTTCTAACACTATTACTGATGCTTTATCACGTTTGCGATTGCATGGGTCTCACCAGCTAGCACCAATTGCCTGACCAACACTGGAAAAGGTGCCCTGTTTCCTGTGGGAAGTCAACTGCTTTACAACATATGCAAATATGCCAGCTAGCAGTTTCACTCAATGCCTGCTGATCCTACTCAACTGGCAAGAAGCGCTACCTCAGTTTCTGTACTGTAAGTAAATGGGACCCCTTACTGGCTACAGACATGCACCTCAGCACCTTTGCTACACACTTGGCAGGGCATCTGCCACTGGGAACCATCAGGATATACCTTCCTGCTGTGCGAAACCTGCATCTCAAACTTGGCTTGGAGGATCCAACCCATGGCTTAGCACTCCTACCCAGAGTACTGAAAGTTATAAACAGAGAGTTGTCGCCTGACAGTGTTTGTGCACATCTCCCCATCACTACTTAAATTCTGCATTGCTTGGTGGACATCTTGCAGAGCTCATCCATGCCTTTGATCAACCAGACTCTGCGTGGCTATGCTCTTAACATTTCATGGGCCCTTGCGGTCTGCCAAGTTCACTGCGCCAGCTAACTTCAACCATCAAAAACATGCCACAAGAGGTGAAATCGTCATGAATGATGATGGCTTCCAGTTTCACCTAAAGCAGTCAAAGACAGATCCATCGGGTAGAGGTATTGTGATCAACGTTGGTCGTTGTTGACAGCCGATGTATGTCATGGCATCATGATGCTCTCTATTATTCAGTGTTGCACACGTTAGTATGTATCATACTAAGGCTAAAGGATGTGTACTGTTGCGTGCTCTTCATGTTTATGTTCTTTGATCTCTGGCGTCCTTTCTATCTGATGCAATTGTTGTCTGGACAGTATAACTCATTCTTACTCAGCTAATGTACTCTGCTCATTCTCTTTTTATCTATCTCTTGTGCTTGCTGCTGCATGCATACAGCCCTTTAATCGAAAACATCTGGTCCTTCGAGCTGGATGAGCTGGCCCTGAGATATATGTCGGTCCCTATATAGGATCACGTCCCTATAAAGGACCACGGCCCTATATAGGACCACAATCTCTATATATGGCTTTGGAGAGAACAGGGTGGTTCCCCAGGCGAGTGTCTAAAAATCAACCTTTGACCTAACAACCTTATGTTGTTCAAAGCATAACAACAAACTTTAAAAAGCATGGGAAACGGTCGGTATAGACAAAAAGTGTACCAAAACAAAACATCAGGGAAGCTGTAGGGTCAGTATTCACTTTGGAAGGTGGTGTCTGGAAGGTCAGAACCATGCTGGAAACCTGTGCCCAAAATCGAGATGCAGAGAATATCCCTCCTGATGGATATTGGGTTGCAGGAGCAAAGATAGGCATAGGAAAAAAGTCTAAAATGAAAGATAGAAATGCCGAGAAGTTCTGGAGCCAATTTGATGAGACATCAAATTCCGTCACATCCGTGTGCAAGATGAAGGCCTACAATGACCACTGGGAGAAGAAGAGAATCTGTAAGGAGTTAGCGGAACATGGAAATTTCCCCAGCAAAACCAGGGCCGGCCATTGCCTTAAGAATTTTTTTCTACAATCTGGAGGAGCAAAGGCTCTTTTCAAAGTCTTGTGAAGCCGACGTGCCTCACAGAATGTCTCACCGAACTGGAGTTGGTATCTCTGGTCGTCCAAGAACACGGGAGAGACCATAGAGGATCTGAAGCATGCTATGAAACTCTGCGATCAGACTACTACTCTGTCGTTTGTGAGGTCGTTGACAAGACTTTTCGACAGCACATCAAGTGAAAGGCATGCTGCCAGCAAGCTCCGCTGCCGCAAACCACACTCAAAAGAAGGGTAATCAAAGTGACCTACCCCAACTTGTGTTGGCAAATCGACTTAAAAAATTGCCAGCGTTTAATGGCTTTGAATACTGCTGCAATGTAACTGACTGCTACAGCAGGTTCACAATGGGAGGACCAATAAAGAGTAAGTTGGTGAAAGCAGCGTGCGATGTGATTTTAAAGTGCATGTACACGTTTGGACCTCCCCAAATTTTGCAGTCTGACAACAGGAGATAATTCAACAACAAGGACCTGGAGGCTGTCGTAGAAGAGATGAAGGTGATGAAGATCAATGGGAGGCCCTATCATCCCCAGAGCCAGGGCCGAGTGGAATGACTCAATGAAACATTGACAAGGTTTTTGAGACAGGAGCTCCTCACAACCAAAGATTGGTCGTCTTAGTTGCCTTTTTTTTTATTACACCTACAACTGCCGGGTTCACTGCAGCACAGGACAACTGCCAATCGAATTGTACTTGAGAAGACTGAACTTTTCCCTGTTTGTCGCTCCTGCACGGTGCAATTTGATCAAGGGAGAAGAAGACTTCCTGGAAAACACACATCTGGATGTCGAGACCGGCAAAGAAGAGAGCAGCGATGAAAAGACGAATAGTCTCCCAAGGGACAGACAAGAAGCCATGAATGTGTCCAAGGACTATCCATTTGAGCTGCAGTGGAAGCAGCCAAGAGCAACCACAGTTTGGACCGCACATACACCAGCCTCAGCGAGCGAAAGTGCCACCCTGCACCCAGAAGTGCATTCGCAAGAGAGTCCATCTGATATCTTTGAGGTAGGAGAGCCGGTCTACTTTCATAAGCCTGTCAATCTTGGAGGCACAGCTGGCCAGGCAGTGCTTCAGCAGCATTGGTTCGAGGGGCGCATAACCAAAGCTATTATTGACCCAGCAGAGTTTCGCCTCTATTGCCTAGCGAATGATGAAGGAGAGAATCAGGGAAAGGTGAGCAAATGCTGGCTGTGGAGACAGGTGAAACAATGGGACCAAGAAGTGCCAGAGTCATGGAAGACAGTGACATTCAAATCTGTTCTGTTCTAGGCTCAGGTGCCCTAGACTAGTTCTTCTTTTCAATGTTTTTCTGCTGTGACAAGTCAGATTTTATTCTTTTCTTATTATCGAGTTCACCGTAGTTTTCTTGTTTTCACTTTGTCATACCACCTTCTTCCTCAGTGTATTCGTTTTTCACATAGCATCGTACCGTCTTTCTTCTGTTTTCTTTGATGCGTTAGTCCCCGTTCATAAATATAATAATAAATACAAAGTTGTTAGGTCAAAGGTCGATTTTCAGATGCCTGTGGAACCACCCTGTTCTCCCCAAAGCCATATGGTGACCAAGTTTCCAAATTTGGAAACCATGGTCCTATATAGGGCTGTGGTCCTATATAGGGACCAACTGCGTTATAGGGACTGACATATATTTGCCATGGACAGT
>JAOWAW010126139.1:0-11949 GCA_028565695.1 Nicola tetela
AGGGTGGGTTGATGCTGGCTGGTCAGCCCATGCACCTAGCCTCAAGCAGACCATCCCCAGCACAGCCCAGGGGTAATCCACACCAGCCTATACCAGCCTTGCCTTAAGGCCGCCTGGCTTAGCCACTCATCTTGGCTGGTCTTTACACCTGGCCACGCACCGCTCAGGCTCGTCATTCACCTCCCACCTGGCTTAACGCTCAGTTGGCCCAATTTTCCTATGGCTCGGTTTGTACATGGGCTCTGCTCACCTTAGCCATCAGTTCACAGGCCACCAGGCAGCTCCGCATCTCATACCCATTTGTCTGTCAGCACTCGCATTCATGTCAGTTATACGCATTAGTGCTGAAAGAATTCATCCAATTAATCGATTAATGGTTAAGAGAGTGATTAATCGATTCTTATTTTTGAGACGATTAATCTGCCAAGGCACGTAGGCACTTCTCGCTCTCTTAGACCAAATGGAGAGGACTACTACCAGCCCAACACTGATCAAAAGCACAAGCTGCAACATTCTATTCTTGACGCACAGTGCTGGACTGTCTGCGGCATTGGTGTTGCGCAACTTGATCGCTTATACGTGCACTTTAGTGGTAGTATTTGTCTTCACTTGAGCATGTTCCCTGATGTTCAGTGGGTGTGCGCTGCTCATACTACAACTTTTGTGGTCACGGATTCACTAAATTAAACCACAAAGCAAAACACTCAAGTTCTGCAGATGCTTGCCATTTTGCAGGTGACCTATGGTCTTTTGCTCAAGATGCACCATTGGCTTGACAAAAGTTGAACATGCAACATTATGTGGCATCAGCGACCTTCAATGGTGGGATCTGCATAGGAAAGCAGATTCATTTGATTAATCGATTAATCATTTGGAAAAACAAAAGATTAATTGCTTGTAAAAATCCTGAATCGTTTACGCACTAGTACGTGTCACTTCGCACTAGTATTAACAGGAAATAAACCACAACAGACAAGCCCTGCTTCCAGGCTTATGACACTGTTAGTATTTGACAGCATTGCATTACCAGTGATCGATGACACAATTTGGCCAATTAGACGGTTGAGGTTGGTGTATGTTGGACGCTCAATGTCAAGGTTTCGCCTGCAGATGTCATAGATGGCCTCGTTGTCAACCATGAAAGCACAGTCCGAGTGTTCAAGGGTGGTATGAGTAGTAAGAACACTATTGTAAGGCTCCACTACTGCAGTTGAAATCTACATACCACACCAACAAAGAATGTCTGTTAGACCAGACCTTGATGGAATTTCTTTTTATAGGCTGAATATTCTGCGTTTTTTTTTCTAAAATAATCTCAGTTAATTGAAGGTCAGTCTGCTATTTACAAAGAGCCTTTTCATCCTCTTTTTTTATTGTTAGAACCAGAATATTCAATATTGAACACACTATCCTTTGCATGCAAACTAGAAATTTACTTATCTTAAAAATCAGTGCTGGGTGCTGACATTCCCATACCAACAGGAAGTTATGTGAGATGCATTGTGTGGTTGCTGACAGATTGAAAAATAGCCATGTGTATACCTGTTAGCCAGAGCCTGTGACTGAGATAATTAGTTGGACATGCTCCTGAGTTGATACCATGATCATGTTGAAGTTATGAATTTTACTGTAATTATGTTGGTCAATTTTCTCTACATGTGTTTCCACATAGTCCACAATAACAACTATTGACTTGCCTGAGGGGCTGGATAAATTGCAAATTCCAGCTTTGACTTCTTTCCATAGTCAACAGAGAGGCGTTCCATGAGCAAGGATGTAAATCCGGACCCAGTGCCTCCGCCAAACGAGTGGAAAATCAGAAAACCTTGAAGACCTGTGCATTGGTCAGCCTGCAGGTGTGAAACAGCCAGGAGGTTGAAGCATTCACATACACCCAAATACCGGTAGTGACTTTTATTGGTTATACTTTTCCTTTCTTCTTTTCCTCCAGGCCATTATTTCTTCTCCTGATGACTATAGTTAACTTAGAAAATTGACAGCAGTGTAGTTTGGCCTTCAGGGGATGTAGAATAGATAAAACCATCTGAAAGTATGTACTAAGAATGAAACGGATATTACAAGTGGGGTACATGTAATAGCATCCTCACAGGTCCTGGCTGCATACCTTAAGATTAGGGCTAGGGAAAACATTGGGACCTTGCTAAGTAGTTTGATGCCAGTACGGGAAACATAGATACAGTAAAAGGCAAAGCCTAGATTGTAAGTATCCCATTTCCATTTCGATTACACTGTTGAGGTATGTACGGTGTAGGCGCTTGCATGCTAAGGCAAGTAACCAGTCCATGTAACCACTCACAATAATTGCACAAGGGACACATCCTTAGTCCTAGGTGGGCCCGTTTAGGGCAATGGCATTCTTTTCAAAACAACTCTTTAATATCCCAAGAACACTCCTCCACTACAGATGGAATACTGATAATTTGAATATGGCTTAATTCGAAATTACCACTTGATTCGAAGTTTTCCCAGGCACAGATTTTCAACATGCACAATCCCAGTCAAATACAGCGGGTAATTCGAAGTCAGTCCCGTATGAGTGATGGTTAATTCGAAGAGCACCAAAATCCGAATTTGAGATTTGTATGGTGTATGCATGCACTGCGTGCAGATAATTCAAAGTCCTGGAGGGCTGATTCAAAATTTTGGATTTTGACGCTTGCAAGCAAGTGCAGCTTCCTCGGTTGGTCTGCTTTTTGTTTTTGTTGTACGTTCTGGAGAGCAGCCGATTTCTACCTCAGGATTTTTGCTTAGATTCTGTAGAATGCCTCCTTTGACACCCATATTGTGTCGTGGGTGCATGTTTGGTTAATTCAAAATGACAGTTAATTCAAAATTTTTCTTTGGCAAAATCGACTTCGAATTATCAGTATTCCACCTGTACAAGGGGTGTGCACATGTAGCTCTCACAGAACTTATTAGCTACATGCAGACTGGCTGCAGTACCCCAGCACTGTGGCCAGGATCAATAGGAATTACATGTATACATGATTTTGACTCTCTGCAACCCAGCTAGACGTTTGAAGCTTGAGAATAGTTTGACCTTTCTGGACATGAAGAGAGAAATAGAAATAGAGAGAGAGAAAGAGAGCGCAATGTTTCGCCACTTGGGCTTCAGGCACTGGAGAGGATTTTTTGGAGCATGTATAAGAGATGACTATAGCAAGGTGTCAAATATAGGTAAGAATCCGTGTGGTGTGGGTGTGGGCGTTTGAAGGACAAGTCATTATGATGTGTGTGATTCTGACAGCATGGGTGCTAGGTGGTGTATGTGTAGAGGGGCTCAGTTCAAAGCATCATTACGTCAACACCATTGTTTCGGTTAATGAGACGCAAGAAAGGTGATAATCAGAGGCACTGAATCCTGGAGTGTTCGCCAATGCATCTCTGGAGGGTGTCCTCTGACGTCAATTCCAGGACGGACACTGTCATCTTGTGGGTCTCTGAAACATGTACAGTGACGGGAGTATCGTCTCCATGGCTGATGGTGAACTGGTGCAGGGTGATTTGTTCTCGGAGTGGTCATGCCTGGTAGTCACCAACCGGCTGCAACTCAAATTTCAGCCTAAGTACACCCATAACATACGCGGCCACTTCACCTGCCACTCCAGCAGCGTGGTCTACCTCCTGACCAGCTCCACCTGCAAGGCTGCCTACATCGGGGTCATGGGCTGTCCATTCCATGCAGCTGCTCACGTATATACATGGCCATGGCATGGCAACAGCCTGACTGTATATCTGCAGCTGTCAACCCAACCCACACAGTGCACAATGCATGATACTTGTTACATTTACACCATGTTTATCACGGTTGATAGCTTATTACAGTGTAAATCTACTGGTAGTCTCATTGCAGTATGGCTTACTGTCGATGTGTTCAGCCAACTACAGCTAGCTGCAGACTACATGTAGACTGTAGCTGTAGTGGTATGCTGGTATTGAAAAGTGAGAGAAAACTGCAAAGGCAAGCTCAGTGTCAGCAGCCAGTGTTTTGGTACTTTTTTCCAAATCAGTGTACTCGACTGTGAAAGCTGAACATGTCATGAAGGAGGCACAGAAAGTTTTTGAAGCTGCAGACAAATACTGTCACTCCGGCCAATGGAGAAGTCTTCTGGTCACTAGAACTTGGCCAAGACTGGACATAGTGAGATGACCTGCATGTGCATCATGATCAATGTACACTATCTATAGTATATAGAATATACATATGTAAGCTGATAACCACCTCCTTTAGGAAGGTGTTGTGTGCATGTTTGAATGTGTGTAACATGTTTGTAATAACATACATAGGCTCCAGTGCCACAGTAACAGGGAGCACGTCCTTATGTGGAATTAACTGTTACAAGTACATTTTGTCAAACCATTCACATGTGTGAAGTTGCACAGGATCACGGGCAATGGTTAACGTATTCCTGAATTGGGTCTTCTTAATAAAGATTATTAATCAGGGTTAATGATAGTTCAGAAGTGATTTATTATAAAGCCTTATCAATATCATTGAACTAATCACTTTATCCCTAGTTCTGAGACAGATATAAGAGAATCAAACAACTCTTTACAACTTACCCTCAGACTACTGAACACAACAGAATATATTAGAGAGTCTTGGTGAGATGAAGGGATGACTAAGAACAATGGCAAAACATTTCGGCGTCTATGCCTTCATCAGTTGCCCGACAGTTCCGTTTGACATGATTTCTCATGTCAAACAGAGCTGTTGGGCAGCTGATGAAAGGGTAGATACTGAAACGTTTTGCCATTGCTTTTAGTCATCCTTTCACTTTAACAGTCTCTAATGAAGTATTCTGTTGTCTACAGATATATTATCTTGTGCCCTCACCAGTTTACGAATACGATCCAAAACGATGTCAATGATCTCCCTGCCAATCGTGTAGTGACCACGTGCATAGTTATTAGCTGCATCCTCTTTGCCTGTAATCAGTTGTTCAGGGTGAAACAGCTGCCGATATGTGCCTGTCCGAACTTCGTCTGTATAAAATGGAAATCATTCAACAATGGGTAACCGGTTGTTGATCTACCAGCCAATAATACAGTTGATCCTCTCTCTCTCTCTCTCTCTCTCTCTCTCTCTCTCTCTCTCTCTTTCCCTCTGTCTCTGTCTGTCTGTCTGTCTGTCTGTCTGTCTGTCTGTCTCTCTCTCTCTCTCTCTCTCTCTCTATCTATCTCTGTCTCTGTCTGTCTGTCTGTCTGTCTGTCTCTCTCTCTCTCTCTCTCTCTCTATCTATCTCTCTCTCTGATATTATTTGAAGAATTAACTAACTGCAATGTGTCTATCAATTGGGTGAACTTTTGGTTCAAAGCAACAAGGAGGCACCAAAACACCCGTATCGCAGCTCAATAACAGGAATTACAAAATTGCCACGCCGTAATTATCCTCATATACTTGTATACGACTGCATTTCTGCGAAAAGACGACGAGCCGCAGTCTGGCGCTAAAAGCCGCTGAATTGGGGGAGCGCTCTGCTGGGGTGCGCTGATTTGGGGTCGCGCTCTCCTGAGCCGCGCTGAATAGGGAGATCTCGTCGCTGAATTGGGGAACGCTCTGTTGCGTTGCGCTGTCTTGAGCCGCGCTTAATAGGGATATTCCGTCGCTGAATTGGGGAGTGCTCTGTTAGGGCAGGCGGCCATTAAGATGCGCTTCATTGAGCCGCGCTGAAGTAGGTCGCGTTCTGTTGAGCAGCACTGAAGTGGGGGCATGCGATCCTTGCGAGCGATACAGCGACGAACTGCTGCGAGCCCACATTGAGACAAAGGGATTGTATCAAGATGACCAACGACAAATGAGACAAATGTAGCAAGGACTCGGAGATGTTAGCTATTCTTGTACCGCCGACGTCAAATGTTTTTATTCATTAATTAAAAAATGAATAAAATGAATAACCGGTAAGTGTATGTTAAAGTTTTCGTTTCATATAATCGAATGCCACTCACCCACTACTGTCGGCTCTAAGTCTACGAACACAGCTCGAGGAACGTGCTTTCCAGCACCGGTCTCGCTGAAGAAGGTATTAAAAGAGTCATCGCCACCTCCGATGGTCTTATCAGACGGCATTTGGCCATCCGGTTGAATGCCGTGCTCCAGGCAGTAGAGCTCCCAGCAGGCATTGCCGATCTGCACACCTGCTTGTCCGACGTGAATGGAAATGCACTCCCTCTGTAGGTTGAAAGAAAGAGAGTGAGGCAGGGGGAAGATTGAGCTCTTTGGAGTTCGAATGGCGCCCTTCAAAACTGCCCAAGTTCCAGGATCCAAGAATTAAGTTGCCTGGCGTGTTAGCGTCAGACACAAGTACTCACCATCTTTTACAGCTCATCCAAACGCAAACACGAAAGTTATCGTTTCTTCGCAAAACGCCACAGACCTTTGAGCAACGACGTCTGCAATCTGGCGGCCAGGTCGCCTCAGGTGGAAAGTTGCGGAAGATGAAATACCGTTAGATTCAAGACGGCGGAAGCTAGATTTTGGCGGGCAAGAAAGGCGCTAGGTTTTGATTGGTGCACTCAAACAAGTGACAACGCCCCTGACCTTGAGAGTCAACCGCAAAGCTACCCGAACAGACGGACTTATACAGAGCGGCGGTGGGGCCTGAGTCAGCACTCGACGGAAAAAATCCACTGGTTTCTTTTACAACGTGCTACTATGATGGCCCATGATTATAGTTTCAGTACAGGCTGAACCGCGGCTGTAGTAATTATCACGCGGTCAGCGTCTGAAAAGACTGAAAAATGCCACGTGGTCAACGTCTGTAAAGACTGAAAAACGTTTGTTGACGCCGGCGGCCGGCCCGGCAGACCGTCTGCATGGCCACCTGACTACTAGAATTCGGATTCAGCACACCATTTTACTACATGTACCGCATACTAAACGACTACACGGTAAGCCGGAGCCTGGATTCAGTCAAAAGACTCAGAACAGCTTCGCAGGGCGCGGATATCACGGGAAAATCTGGATACACGGAGGCCAGAGCCGGGGTGGTCTCGTAGAGCGTGGAAACTGCGTGTAGGGCAGACTGACTGGTGGGAGGATGGGCCCATCGCAAATCAGCCAGCTCTGAAAGTGAAAACTTATTGAATTATTGGTCCTAATGGTCTGCTGCTTTTGTTTGTTTGTTTGCGTGTTCGTTTGTCTACTCGTTTGTTTTTTTGCTTTTTTTCTGCTCAAAATAGGAAACGCAACAGAACAGTACACAGCACCTACAAGACGATCCCCACTCACCAGTCTAAGACAGCAAAGTTAGCAAGACTTTTCCCCAAGTCTGCTCTTGGCTTCTTCAGTTACAACTGACCAAACAGAGTGCAGAAGAATCACATATATAATCTTGAGCGGCTAACGATTTCCGCCTACCGAACAATCTTGATAACACGAACTGAACCTAGTAACACTTGACAAAACCGCAAGGAAGGTGACTAAGCCGTTAAAGGTGATGAAACCACAAGGTTTATAGCACTAATGGACGAATTCGAAACAGGACAAGATCTACAAATTATCATGAACATGGATGCATGAAAACGGCAAGGAAAAAAAGGAGTCAACTGAAATTTGAATTTTGTGAACGTAAGCTGAGAGCGGACACCACTTTAGAGAAACGCTCGGCTGGCATGGATGTTGAGACTATCATTAAGTTGTTGCGATTCTGCCTAACATCTACATGTACATCATTCCAGTACAAGGGCACGCAATATCAACAACTTGATGGTGTAGCGATGGGCTCACCAGTGTCTCCGGCGATCGCAGACATTTTTCATGGAGGACCTAGAGGATAAGATCTTTGCAACGTGTTCACATGATTTAGTACCGCCAAGGGTGTGGAGGAGGTTCGTTGATGACGTGATAGCCATGATCCGCAAGGCAGACGAGAAGTCGTTGTTGGCACACTTGAACAAGCAGCATCCCAGAATAGAATTCACGGGGGAAGAGGAACGAGATGGATCTCTGCCGTTCATGGATGTGTGTTCACTCGCAAAGAGGATGGGAGGCTGGCAAGACAAGTGTATCAAAAACCAACTCACACCGTCGGAATCGCTACATACAGTTTAACTCCCATCATCCTGCGTCATCATCCAAGGTCTAACTAATCGTGTGATAAAGGTGTGTAGTGGAATCGAGGGGCGAAACAAAGAGCTTCCACGAATTGAAGACATGATGGCAGAGAACGGTTACCTGCGAAAGATCACTGAGAAGGCAATCAGCCAACAGCTCAAACGGGGGAACGCTGAAGAGACCGGACGACTACTCCGAGAATATTGACGTCGATGCCGCATGCGCAGAAATAGCAGTTGACCTGGCGCCAAAGATGCGAACAGCGCGGATGCCATTTACAGATAGCCAGGAAGTGCGCAGGCTAGCCAGAAAAGCCGGAGTTCGTTGCGCCTTCTATTTCCCAGTACACTTAGAAACCTCTACCAAGCGCCGTAAAGATCGACTTCCTGACGACTCCGTAACACATGCCGTTATTCGGTAAAATGCAAAACGTGTAACATGGAGTACGTGAGGGGGGGGGGGGGGGACACAACGTGCCCTGCGCGTCCGCGAGAAAGAACACCGAGACTTTATTCGACTGGGACAATGTTCGAAATCGGCAGTAGCAGGACACGTGCATTATAAAGACCTAGTATGTGAGTTCGACTGGAAGAGCTTCAAAGCCATCGACAGCGCAAGGAGGAGATTGGAAAGAAAGATACTGGAAGCGTGCAGCATTTAGAAGAGACAGCCTGGAATGAACAGAGACACGAGTTGACAAGAGCGCCGTTTGGAGCATTGTATTGTAGTTTGTCTTCCTTTCTTCGTTTTCTTATGCACTCTATTTTTACGGACATCAAATGAAACATTAAACACGACGTTTCGGGCACGACTGTGGTACCCATCATCAGGTGACACGGACAGCCAGGTACAAAAAATACAGAAATACGCAGAACTACACACTTGTGGGCTAAATCCAAGACTCAAGCCAAGCGTAACAACTAACATAGACATTGAACACTACATCAAACTTTGCCAAACATCACTGATTCGCCATCTTGCGTCCTTGCTCATTATAACTGAAGTCTCATTCCTGTTACCAGTTCATGCTAGTATCCCTGACTCCTGTACAATGGCGTGCTGGGGCTGAGCCCTGATGATTTGCACCGGACCACTTTCATGACGGTCTCAAGATGGGAAACTGCCGGAAACTGTTCAGAGGACGACGCAGAGTTTAGAAACAACGAGGACAGGGGTAACTTCTTTGAGTACACCACGTTAGCTAACTTACCCGAATTAACCCGACATATTGCTTACCGCAGTGTCGGACCAGTGTCGGCGGGGGATTCCACATTAACACCAAACATATCCGTTAGCCCGTTATCACGCATATACTACGAATCATAATTTTTTTTGTTCTGTTAACCTGCAACAATCATGCATGCATCAGTCGGCTAGACGTTGTATCAGACTGCATCTGAATAGTGTATAATGAAAATATTTACTGTATAGTATAGCCCTGCTAGTGCTGCACTACTCGGTGCAAGAAGCTACCTAGGACTCAAGTAAGACTTTCATTCGCTTTCGTGGATGATCTACCGGCGCCCGTTAATTTTTACTTAACTTTTCAGCCATCATTTCTGCCCGTTTTTACGGCCCATACATTGACCGACTTCCTTGTAATTTCCACCAGACAAGTTGCACCAACTGCATGCCCCTCCCCTCTAAGCTAGACGCTCTACATACACTAATCGACATAATGTCGGAGATCGGTTAGCGACTCCCGACCGCTGCTGAGCTATCCTTTCTCGGACGATCATCCGAAGTTGGCAAGCCATTTTGGCAATTCTCCCGCCTGCCTAAATCTACAATCTGTATAAAACGTTTTAACTTGCACCAACCTCTCCTGAATTGGAAGTGACCCTCACCACAGTTTCTTCTGCCTGTCTACAAATGTATAATACATTTTATTATTCGATTTCCTTTCTTTTGCTCTGAGCCCTCCTGGACAACAAAACAACTACTGACTCCGTATTTGCTGCTCTTGATTACTTCAAAGCGATGTCGGGTTTGCAGATGCGTTAACTCTGACCTCTGTGGCTACCGGGTTCAAATCTGCCACAGGCCACACATGTCAGACAGGTTTGCGGTTTCTTCCTTGCTCGTATCCGAGGCCCGGGTTTCCTCAGGGTTCTCCGGTTTCCTCCCTCTGAAATTAAAGAAACAAAGAAACCACCCCGAAAACTTAAGCAGTTATGCAGCAGGTTATTTCCCTACCGCCAACCTTGGCATTGCTGCAGGGTGAGCCCGGCTGCTTGTGTGGGAAGGATCGTTGTTCGTACAAATCCCTACCCCTATAATAAATTGTCACCACAATGGTGGGGCTGCTTATTTGTGAAAAGGCCCTCTGTAGCGGAGGCGGTGAGCTTTCTTTTTATGTCGGACCGCGGCGCGCAGCAGTCTCTTTCCCTTCCTGTAATATTACTCTTGTGTTTTCTCGAGCCTTGTATTCCCTTCAAATTGTAACACAGACCTATCGGATATAGCGCCTAGTCAATCGTTCAAATGGCCTGAATGCCGTCCATGTACGCTAGTATTTTATGATCTGCACCAGTCCTACCAAGGATTGGAGAGGGTTCCTCAGTCAGTCACCGCGTAGGCCATTCTTCCAACCAAAAAACTGTTCAAAGTAACAGTCTCTTGATTGTAGTGAGTGTAATCTCCAATTACCAGACATTTCTGAAAATCCGAACAATGTTCAATTATCCACCCACCCACCCCCTCACTCCGAACAATGTCTGATTGCAAAAAGTCTCCAATCCCTTCATCATGCATAACTCAGGTTGCAGATATCCCAGCATTTAACTGTCTATAGACCGGCCCACAGGTCACACATGGTTTAAATTTTAAATGTGTCACACTTGATAGCGGGGACTGGATCCGAGGGCCGCTGCCCAATCAAGTCCGTGTAGCTCACTCCATGCCCAGTGACAGGTCCCTGGTGCCAGCATCTCCTAGCTGTCACTCCAAGCCTAGTGACAGATCCCTGGTACCGGCACCTCCAAGTTGTAGATGTGACCAACCTGACTAGTACTTGGTAGTACTCATGCTAACTCCCGGCTGCCGCATGCCATGGCCTTATACGACCCTCATTGCACACTGGCAGTATCATTGAGAGCCTATAAAGTGTCAGACATTTCCTGATCCGAACAGGCTCCTTGCCCACCCACCCAGAGTCGGGCCGAACGTTGCCCTGACGTGTTCTTTCCATGCAGTCCAAGGAACTAGAAATGAATTTTCAGAAATTTCCAGACCGATTAGAGATGACCTTTTACAAGTTTTTGCCTTTACTCAAGGCCCTCAGTTAGGCCTAATGTATTGTAGGGATAAATATAAGCTTGAATAAATGTTGATCTGCTCTGGATGCTGAAATACTCTTTATTTTACTAAAGAGTTTCCCCTGTCACCCACCTCAGATATGTCTACTAGATTGTCATAACACAAATAGGTATGCAGGGTCATGTAGAGTTGTGGGGCGTACAGTGTTGAACTAAGAAACATACAGGCCAAACCAGCCTGAGCACAAATCCAGCATAAAAATTTCAATAGTAATACTGGTGATTTTCTTGATCAAGGAGCCAGAATTAAAATTACTGTATGCAGGAGATGAACAGAAGGAGATACAATGAAGAAATCCATCGTTACTGTGGAGTGCAGTGCTAGACATGAGTATGTGTGCATGGTCACTCTTGTGATTGCCTACTAGTAAGTAAATATTACTAGCTGATGGAAAGACTGGCGGAGAAAGACAAACATGCTCGAGGAGAAAGATAGATAGATAGATAGATAGATAGAGAGAGAGAGAGAGAGAGGGAGAGAGAGAGAGAGAAAGAGAGATAGAGAGAGAGAGAGAGAGAGAGAGAGAGGGAGAGACAGACAGACAGACAGACAGA
>JAOWAW010126161.1:0-11947 GCA_028565695.1 Nicola tetela
GTGTGTGTGTGTGTGTGTGTGTGTTTGTGTGTCAGTATTTTCATGGTGCATGATAAGGCACTAATATTAGTCTGTATAGTTCAAGTCAATGAAGTTGCTGCACTGCGTGTGACTCAACACACAGGCATGCTAGAGAATACTATAACAATGCACGTTGTGATTTCTTTGGTACCATTATATTCTTAATATTAAAGTGGACGAAACACATGTCTAATAGTTTTCGGTCTTTGATGTGGTTCTTAAGTGAAAGTGTCACAAGTTTAACACAGGTTCTAAGATTCATCTATGATTTTATTATTGCACTCTACTTGTGTATACACTATCTGCTCTTGATTTATCTATCTCTTATGGTTTCTCCTTTTATTCAATTTAGCAGACCCCTTGATCAAAGATCCTTTATCCCTGTTGGGAAATCTGCAAACAATAATAGGAAATTTCGCATACGGTAAAACGGTGGCACATACAAATCTACCTGTATTGAGCGACCACCCTGGTCCCTTGAGTTTTGCAGAAATTTTCTCCTCGTACTAAAAGTCTGCAGTTTTTTCCATTCCGACCGACACAGTTACGGCGTCAGTTAGGGGACCGTGTCTCAGCCGGTTGTCCCCCATTTCAGCGCGGCTCAATGGCCGCCTGCCTCAACAGAGCGCTCCCCAATTTAGCGTCTCAGACATGTTCTTGCCGTGAAGTATCTTAGACGAGGAGCTAGCGAACTAATTGTTAACGACCAAAGTAGAGGGACTGAAATTCGCGGGTAGGCGATGGATGACACGGGCTAGCAAGCGGGAGAGGTTGGTATGTTGGTAAAGTTTAGAGATAATTGCTTCAGCGTGCTCGCCCTGTCTCGACAATAAAGGTTGTGCGACAGTGCGAGACCCTGCGATAACTGATCCCAAGGTGGGGAAGGAAGCGACAGTGACTGGTCAGAGCCGGAGAAGTACTACTCGAACAGGGAAGATTCGGCGAGTTATCCCCATGATCTTAATCCTTTTTTTATATCATGGTTACTGGCAGAAAGCCTGCAGCCTTTGCCGAGTCGAGCTCGTAGCCATCTTCTTGATAAATGCGGGCTTTTTTGCACACTCTAGTACGCAGAGTTACGACAGGATTAGCAGACGCATATGGTCGAATTCCCAAAACCGTTCTTCAAATGGCCTGCTAATTCCACCGTAATAATGCTAATTATTTTCCAAAACAATACCAAACTTATCCGCAGGGTTCTTTGGGAAGAAAATCTTTGAACACTGTATATATTTTAAGCGGCGCTGAATTGGGAAGCGCTCTGTTGGGGTGCGCTGATTCTGGGTGACGCTCTCTTGAGCCGCGCTGAATGGGGGCTTCTCGTCGTTGACTCGGCGATTTTGTGAACGCTCTGTTGGGTGGCGCTAATTTTGGGTCGCGCGTTCTTGAGCCGCGCTGAATAGGGGCTTCTCGTCGCTGAATTTGGGAGCGCTCTAGCGCTCTGTTGGGGCAGACGGCCATTGAGATGCGCTCCATTGAGCTGCGCTGAAGTAGGACGCGCCAGATTAAGCAGCACTGAAGTGGGGTATACATCTACGTCTCAGCCGATACAATGCAATGTCAAAATACAGCCTACAAAAATGGTATGCAACGTAGTGCAGTGTGCTCCGCAGCGCCCGCGTACGGCACCGCCTACGGGTACAGACCGGGCGCGGGCGGCGAAGCGTATAGTAATTAGCGCGCAGCCCATAAACTCTTGATTAGTCGACCGGATATGAATGCGCCGCCAGCTGTGCAGCTAGCTGCATGTCGCAACGAGGCGAGCGAACTTGTGTCACCGCACCGTAGCTAAAGTTGGGATCGGAATAACCGACGACAGCCCGACGAAGGATAAAGCACATACTAAGTACATAATATTATATTATTATTACTCATTTACTGCAGGTTTTCACCTTGACTGCTATACCACTTATATAAAGAGACCACCTGTTAAGCGACCACTTTCATGTGCACCAAGGGGTGGCCGCTAAACACAGGTTTTATTGTATTTGGTCACACAGATTTCTGGGTCCAGCAGTGATTCAAGGCCTTTGATAAAGCTGTTAAGGAAGTTAGCAGCTGCAGCCATTTTACACAAACATGGGAAAAGAAAAAAAATCATAGAATTGTCTTTGAAAGTTTGAAAACATTCATCTGGGAAGTGAAGACAAATGGTGCACTTTGCAGCACATCATTGAGTATGCGTACAAAGTGTATAAAAGAATTATAATGTAGAGAAGTTGGGCAACTCGTGACCAGTCATTCATAAATGAGCCAAAGTGACTGCACGATTCATGATCTGTTACAATTTTGGTTGCACTGTCAGTCTTCACATGGCAGAATCAAGGTAATGTATACACAAGTTGCTCAATGAAGCCCTTGGTTCAAAGTGCACAGCGATCATCAAGTGTGATCAGTGCAAACTCACTTGTGGACTGCTTATGAGTCAGGGGCTCTTGACTCATCAGCCTGAACAGCTAACCTGTTCAGGCCTCCCATTACACATTAGACACACACCTGGACCTGACTCATGGACAATTCATGAATTACCCAACCTTTCTATTGTGGACTTTTTTATATCTGAATGTCCATTAATAAAATTAAGAGATCCCATTGCAAGCAAAAAAAATTGGCTCATGGGTTGCCATTGTTTTATGCCCCCCCCCCCCCAGCAGCAAAGGTGAGTGTTATTTTTACCATATGATATAATGTGCAAAAATATACTATGTTCTGTTCATGATAATGACTCAGAATTTCAGAACCTGTGTACATACTATCAATTTACATCTGTATGAAATAAAGTCAGTCAACTCCAGCACCCTGTATGAGACCTGACTCCGATCACCCACTCAGAGTATTATTAGTTAATTTTACTTTGGAAACAGAGCCTGCTGTGTCGACTATACTTGGAAATCCAGTGTGAAGGTAATCATACAGTTTTTATTACTTGACCCTATCCGTAGACAACCTCTCTAAATTTAAGGGACAGTCACAGGCACTGAACTCCTTTTGCCATGGATATACTTAGGCTTCGGCTCTTATTCTCACCCACGGATTCCAAGTCAACCAGCAGAAATTGGATAAACCATGTGTTGCTAGTTTTACACCAGAACGGTTAGTTTTCGTCCCCTATATCCATTTTTGTCCTTGCCAGACCAGTTGTACGAACCTAAACACAGAAGAGATGTTACTGCCCCCACCCATAGTTGCTGGCCCAGTCTTCCTGTAATCAAAACGGACCAACAACTCCTCCTCTTCCTCTTGACTACTTTGAACAAAAAGAATTCATTGACTTTGGAGGGCCCAGTCAAGACTTGAAGATGACAAAAACAAAAGCACTAAGGAGTGAAAGATGGAGAGAGAAACTTATCAGTAGTGAAGAAATTCAAAATTGTATAAAGACTGCAACAAATGTAAGTAAAAAATATTAAAATATTGCAATATGCTATTGCAGCCACAAAGATATTTAAAAACATTAGTTTTGCTGCAAGTATATAAAGAGAACAAATTCTTTGAGAAGAGGGATCTGCAAATAAGTTATAAAGTAGGGTCATTGAATTTGATTTAATATTTGTGGTAGGATACTGCATAGGCTAGTGTTTGAGTGGGGTTACATTTGGCTCGCTAGGCGTTCTTGTTCTTGATACAAAATCAAATACCTTGTTGACACGTTGTAAAAACGTTTTCCACTGGTAGTCAGCTGGTACAAATGGCTCAAATTTGGTTGCATCAAGTGCTTGTTGAATGCAGTTGTGCAATGTTAAAGGATGTTTAAAAACATCAAAATTACAGATAAGATTTGGATGGGATGATGCAAGTTGACCTAAATAATCATGCTGACTTGTGAAATTTGTCCCCATGGGATGCCTAAATACTTCTTCATGGATGAAATTGAAATAACGACAACCCAGAGAAAGTGCCTCCATTGCTGTTGGGCCATAAAGAGGGTGGCCAAGACCCATGACGAACCGACTGTGTCGAAGCATGTCAACAAACTCCTCATGCTTCATCATGCCATGGTATTTCACACGTGGGGATGTAAGGCCTGGCACCTGAACGGGCTGTCCCTTTTTGTTCGCCACAGTGGCATGCAGAACGAGAGAAGGAAAAGCTGCCAGAACATTGTTCAAAACTTTGACCACTGCTGGAGTGAAGTACTGTTTCCTTTTGCCCCAAATTACGCCAGCAGCTTCCCTATGATCCTTCGCAACTTCTGGAGGTCCGGGTCGAACATAAAATCCCAAGAAAGTGTTCTGTGCTTCTGGATACATCGTCAGATAATTGCTCGTCGTAAGCAGTCCGTGCACGTGCTTGGCCGTGTGACCATAAAAGTCTAATACAGCAAACCGTACGCCGCTGCTTCGCACACAGTTATGCGACCACGCTTCATCAATACGATTGTATTCAACCAGAAGAACGTCCCAATGATCTTTGCACAAAGGTTCGTACGCTCTCATAGCCATTCGTCGGCGAGCAGCCGTGTGAAGCTTGTGTGGAGCAGGTAATGTGCTCTCAACGAGAACATGTCCCAACTCTACTAGTGCATCCTTGAGACAGTCAAAAGCCATAACCTCTCCGGAGTACCCGAACTGCTTTCGCCACGACTTGGTCGATGAAATAAGACGACTATAGATACGAAGTTTCCTTGACGGAAGATCAGAGGGAGCATTGCTGCCCACAGAACTTGCTGTCGATTCCCTCTCATTAACGATACCGTCCTTCGTCGAAGTGTAGCCAGCAGCGGTGTGTGGCTGCGGACGCTTCGAATGAACGATAATTCCTGGACGAATGCCAGCAAAATTGTTCAAGTTATTGGTGGGCTGAGGAACAGTTTGATCAGAACGAGATTGGTCCTCTGCAGAAAAGGTCAACAGACTATAGAGCCAGAGGCAAACGATGATGAACTGTGCACTGACTACAAGCACGAAAAGCGGTGCGTTCCCTCTTACTGTAACCGACTTCCCAGCTCTGCGTGCAAAGGACATAGTTATCCAAAGATCTAAGCAGCACACCCTCTCCACTGCAACTTAGTCTTGATATACCAAGCAGGAAAGCCTGGCATATGGCAGATTTGCCAAAGTGAAAGACGCAATGGTTTACAGTCATTGCATTGACAAGCACATTATCACGGCCTCGATCACCTTCGGTTCCAGATAACGACAAAGCGTCGAGTCAAGCAGAATATAACGCATCTAATCCTCATCTGAGAGATGCAAGATCGACGAGGATGACAGGAAGACTTCGGTTACCAAGTCGGATATGTAGTTCAGATTCTGGCGTACAGGGAGAACGATCTACGAGGCCTCGAGGGATAAGAGGGAGGGCTTACTGCACTGAGAGGACTAGGGCCATAGGGAGGGAGGACGATGATGACATCTAAATCATGTAATAATTATGGTCTATGTGTACGCTAGGCCTACGTACGTGTATCAGCCACAAGCGCATACTGTACGCTACATGAATGCAATGTTTGCATTTACATACTGTGTGCACGTGCTACGATGGTAGGGGTACGGCACACTAGACCATGTGGACGTGAATGAGAATATTCGCTCATACAGCATTCACATCATCGCTTGACACACAGGTTATTCTCGTTCGAAACCAACTTCTAGGTTCAGACAGTAGAGTACGGAGTATCTAGTATGTGTACAAAGACTACTCCGCCAACGCCGAACCTACAAGTGTAGAAGTGAGGCTATAGTAGATGTACCGTGCACGTGGTCCATATAATAGATGCAGTTGTAAATAATTAGAAGTGTTCATTTCGGCGCCACTCAAGACGGATTCAAGCTAAAAACTACATAATTATTGATGAGTCGGGTCCACGTACTTTTTTTCGGGTCTCGGTTCTCGGGACCCGAGACCGCATGTACGAGTCTCACGGGTACACTCGGGTCCAGGTGTTACACAATTGGCAACCATTCTCTCCTTCGAAAGAGAATTCTTGCAGGGAGAATAATAAACAAGTCGTTTTCTCTTTTTACCGGCTGCAGCACACAGCGGACTCGAACCTTCGGCGACCCAGCGCCTAGCCGAATGAAAATCACGATCTTAACCGCTCGACCAATCCGCCAGCTCAAAAAAGCTGGCTTCATGGCGCGCTTTGTGACTTTCCCTACGACACGATCAGATACCCACTGCGCTAGACGCTACGAAGTGACTACGATGTTGTAGCATACCGACGCAACGACCTGAGCTAGGCCCAGGATTTATTATAATTTCGAAAGAGAATTCTAGCCGGGATAATCATAAACAAATCATTTTCTCTTTTTTACCGGCTGCAGTACACAGCGGACTCGAACCTGCGGCAACCCAGCGCCTAGCCGAATGAAAATCACGATCTTTACAGCTCAAAAAAGCCATTCTCTCCTGTCAAATCTCATCACCAGATCAACAGCAATACTTTGCAGCCGTAGTGACTGCCGTACAAAGAAAATGCACTGCCAGCAAATAGCACAGTAGCGGCATTATCACGATATTCTTAGTCTCAATCAATGTCATGTTAGATTTTGGGCCCAAGACCAAACCATTTCACGAGTCCTGCTGGGTAGACTACGTGGACCCTTGCACATCCACGGTCAGCAGGGTAGCAGTATGTTGATTGATTGAGATTGATTGAGATCGCTTTGCCTCGCTCGGCATTTCGTTCGCTCTATATACGTGCGCACGGCCTTGCTGGTCTAGGAAGCTAGGTTGGGTGAACGGGACTTCCCCTTCTGGTAATGGCTGCCAGGGGTACTGCCACTGCTGCACCTGGTGAACGTAGATCTACGCCGCTGCAGGATATCACGAACTCAAGTGCAGCAGCTCTCTTTGGTCCAACGAAGTGGTACATGTATGTCTTGGTTTTGGCGCGCAGCCTGGAATGCTAGTTTGTGACTACTAAGTCCTCTTGTGGTTCCAGTGAAGCGATAGAAACATTTTGCATGGGGTAGCGTAGGTATTTACAGCCGTGCTTTTCGCGTTTGCTAGGCTCCTGGACGAATACGAAGCGTGCGATGGAGAGTTCGTGTCGGCGTCTTCGTTGAGTGCGGACGTCGACCCCTCTCTCTCCGCTTCAGCTCTTGGACGAGTGCTACGGAAAGCTTTCCCAGCGGTCAAGAGGACGAGGAAATGCCTGGAGGATGGGAAGCAAGTGTGGGGTTACGGTCTGAAGCGCAGGAGACGTTCTGCCACTGTCGGGGACCTTGACGGTAGTACACAGTGAGACGGTGGAAAACCACCGGCCACAGGGCAGACTCGAAGCAGAAGCGTCCGTCGTCTTGCTCGTTCGGCACAGGAGGCAGTTGGTAAAAATCTCCAGCCATTACGAGCTGAATCCCTCCAAAGGGCTCCTCCAACCGCCCTCTAACAATCCGCGTGACATGGTCCATCTTATCGAAGAGCAAGGCACTCAAGGTTGACACTTCGGCGAGCAGCCGCCACTTCGTTCGCTGTCACCTGACACGCCAGAGCATCTCCTGATCCGCGCGCGCAGCCAATGCCAAAGAAATTGTGAAGAGTGCGTCCACCTAACGCTGTAGCTGCCAAACCAGTAGTACCGGAAAACTCTACTCGAGCTTTGTCGTCCGTCAATGACAGAGACTCACGCAAAGTGTGAAACACAGCCGACTTCCCACAACCAGCAGGCCCACTAAAGAACACATTGTGCCCTGACAAGACGAGAGACACGACAGCTTCCTGTTCTCCATTCAATGTCAAACCCATCACGTAACAAGCACGGACACGACAAGAACCCAAGATCCTTGAAACTGCGATATCAGGAAAACGCAAGCGAATTCGAACGTTGGTTTTCTTGGCTTCCTACTCGCTGCTGTAGATCATGCACTACATGTGGCACTGGTAGACTTGTAATGATCGTCGAGTTATGCACGATACACACATGCTGATCGCACGAGCGCGATATCCCAATTGATGAGTCATCGGATGACTCACTGCTTTCCTAGGCCAGCAAGTCCTCAACATGTACAGCATTGTACGTATACGAAAAACTTTCAATGGCCGAGATCTGCCGTTTCCTAACCTTTTTTTACGCGGAGGTACGCAATCTCGAGGCCGTGCGCACGTATAGATCTAGAGCGAACGAAATGCCGAGCGAGGCAAAGCGATCTCAACCAATCAACATACTGCAACCCCTCTGACCGTGCACATCCCTAGTAAAAACAGTCCGTACTCAAATCGTCCAGACTCCAAACACGTCGAAGGCGTCAAATAAACGGTGCAAATTAGTTGCAACAGTGAAACAGTAATTATTATTGTTGCAACACGCTTATACTTATAGCGCCGTATGCAGCAGTTATAGCTAGCATGTATATATATAGCAGTGGTACCAATGCGCATGTGCAATGAAGCTGCTGGGTGAACGCATATAAAATTACAGTCTATTGACTTTAATACGTCGTCTTACCTACAAGCTTCCGGCGACTACTTGTTGTCTGCGGCGTGGACAACCGGTAGATTTACCGCTTGCACAACCGGAACTGCCTAGTGTTGTGGTAGGCTAGTCCGGCATGGTTCTTAATCATGTTCATCAAAATGACTATGTTCTCGTAAAAAGCGGCAAGACAAGAAATGTTTTCCATATTTTTTTCGCCAGCCGCGGAGCAGCTGCAGCTGCAGTATGAAGCTTGACGTATGCCAAATTGTCGATGAACAAATGAGTCATCAGCAAGTGGCAGATAAATTGAAAGAGTGCTTTTAAACCACATGCGACTTATCCGCGAGGACTGTCCGACGGTTTTGCTGCCTTTATTCAATATTAAGGAGGACAACCGTCAGCGACGAAGAAAGGCTGGACAACTGAACTTATAGCTCAGGAAGTCCGTACAGTTGGCCATGCATTACTATGGCCGGCGGACGATGCAAGGCCTACTGGCAGTTCGTAACGTGCAGCACACTGAAGTGTAGACGCACAGACTCATCGGGATCTTCACTCATATTCGTGGCTCGATTCTGAACTCAAAGCCCCTGGCATAAGCGAAGCGTGAAAGGAAGAGTATCCTTCGTCGTTGAAGCAGACATTGCACAAGGAAGGGTGCGCTCAGAATTCTTCAAGGCCAGGAACCTGCATTAGTTGTACATCTACGTAGTTGCTGGATCTAGCTGCCGTGTGTCTACGTGTGCGAAGAAATCTGTCTAGCTACAGCTGCGTACATGCGTGTGTTGTGTTACCGGTGTACTGTAACTGTACTGTAACTGTAAGCGGTGCATCCTGTTTGGCATTTGACGTGTTTTGGAGTCTGGACGATTTGAGTACGGAATGTTTTAGCTTGAACATGCTGAATCTGTTTTGAGTGGCCGAAATTAATTTTGTTGTTATAGTTCAAAGGACGGTCCTACAGCTCGACCGTATAGGGTGGGTCAAAAGTGTACCGATACGCAGCATCGTCGCGACTTCAGTCAGGTATGTGTTTGACTCAATTTTTTCCTCCTTATGTCATAGTGGCAGCGTTCAGTGGTGGGAAAAAGCACTCGCTGTTTGTTGGAATAATCGTCTCGCCAAGCGCAGCAGCCAATATTCGTGCCAGTAGTCCGTTATGACGGAGAAAGTTAGACCCGAGCGAGATTTGAAGATTTTGCGAGCCCTGCTCGTAGCCTAAAGCAGTAATTTTACTAGCCTTATGTGGACAAGCCTACGCTGGATGGAACACTGAACGGACCAGTGCACCAGCCCAGTGCGCCAATTCAAAATGAAATTTTGCAGGTCATGGCACATCAAATACTGCAAAAAATTGCTTCAAACATCAGAGGTAGGCGGTTCTCTATCATGGAAGATGAAACAACCGATTGCTCTACAGCGGAGCAGTGCGTTGCATGTAGTGACTCGGTGGGTGGAGGACAACCTGGAGTCGCAAAAAGACTTTATCGGATTTTATGTTATCCCGTTGCCAAGGCCAATACAATTGTGGAGGTCATTAAAAACTGTCTTGCTTGTTTGGGCCTGACTGTGACTGCAGAGGTCAAAGCTACAATAGGGCTGCAGTTATGAAGGGTATTCGGAGTGGTGTAGCTCAGCAGATTCCTGCAGAGCAGACACAATTTTCACTCATTGCATACAATGGCCATTCACTAAACTTGGCTTGCCAAGATGCTAAAAACTGTACAAGCAAGGTCGGACAGCCTGCTAGTAGCAGGATAGGCTAAGCGACGCAAA
Organism: Nicola tetela; assembly: GCA_028565695.1. Lineage (NCBI taxonomy): Eukaryota > Metazoa > Porifera > Calcarea > Clathrinida > Clathrinidae > Nicola > Nicola tetela. The sequence goes on from JAOWAW010126161.1 coordinate 10,157, forward strand.
AGAATACACAAGCCGTCTTCACCTCTCCAGGTATGACGTTCTGGGCCAACAATTTACATGTAATTATCTCTGGAATATCCAAAGCTATGCGGAGACGCTCGTGATCGGCCCTTTCGAACAGGAATAACAAGTACCATTCCTCGTTGGTCATGGTAGCTGTGCTGGCATGAAACACTTCGTACCGGGGCTTGCAAGCTTCGATATCTTCCTCCAACTACTCCATGAAAGACAAAAGGATTTCCATAACTTCAAAGTCCTGAAGTGTTTCATGTCATAACTCGACAGGGAGACGAACACGAATCAAACCATGTATTATTCGAACATAACGAACTAAACTTCAAAAGAACTCAAGAGCACAAGAACAAGAGCTAGCTTGTAATGCAACTACTACACATACAACGTGATCTAGATACGACTTTGGGTGTACAGCACGCTACACAACATCCCTCCCTTTTTTCGAGCTGGCGGATTGGTCGAGCAGTTAAGATTGTGATTTTCATTCGGCTAGACGCTGGGTAGCCGCAGGTTTGAACCCGCTGTGCACTGCAGCCGATGAAAAAGAGAAAATGATTTGCTGATCCTTCCCTTTCTTTAGCCAGTGAAAGTCTCGCCGAGTTTAGCTACAGACAAAACTAAGAACCAGAGAAAGAATATATCTAAATAAATAAAGCAAGCAGTCAATACTGATAACTGAAGAAATCCGCGCGCGTCATGATAACGTCAATCTGAATGTCACTTGATAACATAGTCTTTCATCCACACCGGTCTTTGCCTTTGACGGCGACTCCCACTTCAAGTCTTGATGACTCTGCCGTAGTGATTGCACTGTCTTGGAAGGGTCCTTTCGTTCTGATGACACTTGTCTTGTACATGTGCATCTGCTGATTCTGTTGGTGTCTCCGCCTCAATATAATATTATGGTTTGATGAATTGGATGTTCCTACCTCGCTGCTGATGAATGGATAGAATTCATATTTGGTAGGATCAGGACTATTAGCTGCAGAGCAGTTGATCGGCCTAGTAGAAACTCTCCATCTCCTGCGGCAACCACCATGTCATCCTCCACGGTCTCGTCGTTCACGCCAAGCATTGCACGGGATTTTCCTTTTACATTAAGCCGCGTGCCTCCATACATAAATAGTCTCTGCGTACACTCTCGTAACTCCACAGCAAATCCAGAAGATTGCAGTTCCGAGAACACCGCTTCTCCTAAAATGTTGCAAGTCGCTCCGGGCCAGAGTCGACGAGCGCCGCGACTTTTACGCCCTTCATGTTATCGTTACGCGAGCTGACTTCTTACGCGGCCTGCGACTGCACTCCAAACGTACAACAAACTTCCTTCTCATCGTCGCTAAAATGCCTGATCCTCGACCTTGTATGCCCGACCTTTCGTCTGTCCTTTTTTGTCACTGTTCTCCGAGGTTGAAATTTTTTCTCTTCCGTACTGCTCGATTGACATTTGGCAGCAAAGTGTCCCACTCTATGGCATTTTGAGCAGGTCTTACCTCTCGCGGCACAGTTCTTGTCGCGAGCAAAGTGACCAGGTCGTCCACAATTATATCAGGTTGTGTCAAGTGTGCCAACCTTCCGTGATTGCCCGTTTGCAACTGCGTTGACTGCTTCTTCCTAGTTGTGAAGTAAGAACTTTATTAATAAACCAAAATGAAGAAACAGAAGAGCCAGAGAAACAGAAGCAGAGCAGAAAACTGACTAAAAAAAGAAGAAGAAGAAGAAGAAGAAAAAGAAGAAGAAGAAGAAGAAGAAGAAGAAGAAGAAGAAGAAGAAGAAGAA
>JAOWAW010126183.1:0-11944 GCA_028565695.1 Nicola tetela
CTCTCTCTCTCTCTCTCTCTCTCTCTCTCTCTCTCTCTCTCTCTCTCTCTCTCTCTCTCTCTCTCTCTCGCTTTCTTGCTCTTAGTCATTAACGCCACATTCTAGGATATTGTTTCACTCTCCACTGGGCAAGTGGAAACAACAAGAGTTTCAAATGTCCATTGCATTGTTCCTTGACTGGTGCTGTTCAGACTTGAAGCGGTTCTCTGCCAGCGGCTATCGCCGAAAACTCTCCACTCTTGTTAGATTCAGCCAAACTATTCAGCTGTTGAGTCATGTTGCTGAGACAGGTAAGTTTGCATATTCAAATTCATCTCCTGCTGCTTCATTCTTGACAAGTTTCAGAAGTGCAACATCAGAAACTTTTTTCCTTTTCAAATGTTTGGGTTGTCATCCCATTCATCCATGTACACAGGTGTATTTTTAGAAGCTATTACTTTTCAGAAAATAGACTTCCAAAAAATTTGCAAATATTCCAGAAGTCTATTGTTTCTGAAAGATTTCAGGATTTCAATAGGTTGTTAGTGAGTGACAGTAGCTGCAAATAAGTACATGCCAAAGCAGAGCTGTGGGAGAAATGGAGTATTTTGCTCATGATTGATGATGACAAAAGAAATCAGGCTTGTGACAGTTTCTGAAAATTAAGTTGCTTACTCATATCTGCATCCTCCCTTGTAGTTGGTGAGACAATGTACCGTCTCTACGCAGTCTGCAACCACTCTGGTGGTCCATATGGCGGACACTATACTGCATTCTGCAGAACTGCTGACAATCAGTGGCATTCGTTTAATGACAGACTGTAAGTTTTGCTGTGGGAAATGACAGGCAGTTGATCAGTGTGATCAGTCTCTTGAGGGGAAGTTAAAAGGTATCATCACATTAGAGTCAGTGACCTTTCCATAATTCTTCTATGCAAACAGATGTACCTCTGCAGCCCCAACTTACAAATTTTTGCAGCGTGAGAGAGTTTGCTTACTCCATCAGCCAAAGATGCTTTCCAGTTATGGTAGATGGCAAGCAGGCTTGATTCTGAAGAGCTACATGGCTATAGATGTGACTCACTATGATGAAGTTGATTTCTTCCAAGAATACAGATCTTTGTAGGACGTGTTGGTAGGAAGACCACAAAGCCAAACTAGAGCCAAAGCATTTGAAATACTTTTCTACCTTGTTTATTTGTGTACAAATAAATAGAGAACTGATTGAACGAAAGGAATTAGTCGACAGTGCTGTACATGAAGACCTTGCTCACCCCAGACTGAGAAACACTTTTTCCCATGTGAGCTACAAAATTTTAACTGATATTTTTTCTTTTCTGCTGCACACAGTGTAGCATTTTCTCAATTCTTTAAGATTAGCTTGGTTAGGGGAAGGATCCTACTACACCCGTAACTGCCTTTCAGTAGAGCATTTGCACTGAATGGTTGCTCAACAATCACACAACTTATCACACAGTAAAAACAATGACATGTCAACGGCATGGTTTTCATCAGAAAAATGACTTCCTGCTCAGAACTTGACTTTTAAGCAAGCCAACTGAATTATTAAGGGAGAGCTATTTGCTGTCTGTTTGCATTTTGTGACTGAAAAAATGCAGAGTTTTAAGGCGTTCATTTCTTTTTCTTCAGCATCCATCCTGTGAGCTTTGCCTCAGTTTGCAGCTCACAAGCATATGTTCTCTTCTACGAAAGAGAGCAACCTTCTTCCAAATCAAAGTTTGTTGAGTCGCGAATTTAAAGTTGAACCATAATAGCCATTGAATGAAAAGCTTTTGACATTCTGTGCATTTTGCTACTTTCGCAGAAGGAATTCTATTTCTATGATTGCTCACTAACTTAAGTGATCTCTAAAAGTTTCTGCTACGATAAACATTCTGTCTTCTCTTTCCCAGTCTCCCTTTCTCTGTCTGTCTGTCCCTCTCTACCAATTTCTCTCTTTCTCTGCCTCTCTATTCACACACGCGCGCGCACGCACTCTCTCTCTCTCTCTCTCTCTCTCTCTCTCTCTCTCTCTCTCTCTCTCTCTCTCTCTCTCTCTCTCTCTCTCTCTCTGATAGATGCAATTCAATTTATGGCCGTCAAGCTCACTGTTTTTCTTCTGATCTACTTCCTAGTATTGTTATAAACCATGGTAATCTGTGTTTAAAGCCTTTCTCACTAAACATGGTATATGTAACATTTGAGACATTTTGGAAGCAATATGTGTATGCCAGCTGTGACAAACTGTTTGGTTCGAAAATAATTACATGCAATACACAGTGCAATGGCGGTGTGCTTAGCAAGGACGAATATTGTCTCACAGATGGGCTTGTGTGTAAGAAATGCAACTATGTAAACAGCCTGCTGTTTAAGGAGATTTGAAGAGGTCATGAAAAGTGTGACATCTGGGCAAAGTCTAGTTATAACACGATGTGCCATCTAACCCATACATAGCTGTATGTCACACATTAAATTACCTGTACTGGATAGGCTTGCAAGTAAACTTTCAATAAAAATATTATTATATTAATCCATTCAGATATTTTGTTCACGCTAGGGATTATTGTATGCAGTCGTCCAACAGTACATGTGTTGCAATGGCTTCCAGACCATGCACACTACTTCCATCTGATCCATCCATACATAACAGTGTTCAACATCAAAGAGTTGAATTTTTAAGCAGGTCTTCTACATGTACTAAAGATGAGTTCGTTGCTTGGTCTTCTCACAAAGTTACAACCAACATGCAACGTTCAAAAATTAATCAACCCAGGGCCATAGGAGGTGGGTGGTCAGCATTGCAAACTTCCACCCTTGGTCAAGAAAAAAACTTCAGACTCGATGCCAGCTGCTATGTGGCACTTAAACCACTTGAATTTTTTTCTGTTTCTCATTCTTACAGTGCTACCCCAAATGGTTTGGTGTATACCTCTATTGGTTTGAACTTTGAACCCCCTGTCTAACGACCAGCTATGCCCCTGCACCAACTCAAAGAAGTTTTATTTTTCAAATCACACAGCCTTAAGAAAAGAGTGATGCAAATTTTTCAAGATAGTCACATTTTAAGCAAGATGTTCTCAGCATCAGCAGTAATAATCAGGTTGGGAAGCTACAACATCAAAGCTAATTTCACTTGAATAATTTAGCAAAATTTTGAATACATTATTGCTAAGGGACAGGCTCTGAGGACCTGTAAAAAATATAAACACACAGCAATAAGTAGAAACTTGAAAAGCCAGTGAGCGCGATACATTAATGCATCAGTCTAGACAAATGTAGGCTGCAACTATGCTTGTTAATGGATAAACTTAACTATTAGAGAGGCAATGAAAAAATATTTGGCCAACTACTTTGTCTGTACCAAAAATCTGATAGTGCATAATTGTGAGTCAAGGCATAGAAAAGTGTCACCTGCAAATGCACAATTTGAGTACCATTCCTTTAAAGGAAGGATCACTTTTCTTTAATTTTTACTAGTATGTACATTCTCCGGAGAGGTTGTCAAGAGCTGTCTTCAGGCAGCATCAGCATTGAGTGGTTGACATTGTCGTAGTCAGGATCGTCGTCATCGTCATCAGAAAATTTAATCGGGCTACCATCCTCTTGATCGCCACCCACTAAGGCTGGGTTTACATTGGCCGTCGACAGACAGCACGGTAAGATGCCAGGTAGTCGGCGGTGTGCGTCAATCAATAATATCACATCATCAAACTCAACATCCTCACCCTGCAATAGAGAAAAAAATATTTGAATGCCATTCATCGAAAACTAACAGAATTCCAAACAGGTTTAGAAAATGGCCAGCAAATACATCTTCCCAGTGTATGGTAGGTGGATTGACTAAAGCATCTACACAGAGATAACCGGGCCCAGAACTACAAATCACATTGATGTGAAAAGCTACTCATTAGCATACCAACAAACACAACAAACAATGCACACCACTTAGGCTGGTACTCTGGCAGAATTCCAACAAACTAACCATGTAACAAACAAACAAAGCAGGGAGTCGATAAAATATAAATGCAAACCTTGAGCTGAAGAGAGTTTGATGGTGTTCTTTCTATGAGATAATGGATGATGCCCTTCCCAGGAGATTTCAGAGAGAGTGCAAAGCTCCCTTGGTGGCTCTGGCTATCGCGTACCATAAACACACCCGGAGGCTGACAGGCGAGCACTTCCATTGCAATTGCCCTGCAAAAAGGTGAATAGTGCAGCAAAATCAGCAAAACCAAAAACCAATTGTTACTGGGGTTTTTTCCAGTTTGTGATGTTACCAGTGCTATGTCTGCCATGGTACTTTAAGTACCAGCCATCAGCTAGCAGGATACTCTGAAAAATATTACCCATATGCATTACAGCAACCACAGAAAGGTTTGTGTTCCAGCAACATTCACAATTTTGTCCAATGAATGAAATTGTGCAGTTTGTGGTTTTGAGGTGAGGTAGATGTATTCACAAATTGTAAATCATGTGAACTCTTACACAGCTGAGCAGAACAAAGTTCAGAAACATGCGGGCACAAAACTGATGAAGCTCCCACGTTGGAAAATTAAATGGCTACCAATGATTCTGGGCTTAAAATAAGTTGATATTTTGCCCTCATATGCAGCAAGCCTAGATGAATCTGCAACCATATCTTTTCTGATGAGGAGGCTCAGGTGACCAGTGCCTTATGCTTGCACACATCTGTGAGTCCCACTTATCATGATAATCAGAAATCTTCCAAAGCCATAAGTGCTCAATATTTTGTATAACCTAGCAAAAAATGCAGCCTAAAAACTTTAACACCCCCAAATTAATGTTCATTCTTCTAAATTAGTTAGTTAACTCTAGCATAGCTTGCCTCGGAATTCCTGTTCATTCTTCTAAATTAGTTAGTTAACTCTAGCATAGCTTGCCTTGGAATTCCTGCGTGAAACCATTCAACCTCACTGAGGGCAGCAGCTTCATTTTCCAGAGCCTCTTGGACAGCTGCTTCGTAACTCTCTGGCTCGTGACCAAAGATGTCATCCTCCTCTTCATCCTCATTGTTTGCTGCCTCATTGGCTCTTTCTCCTTCACTCATCTCAGATGAGTGTTTGTCCTCTCCCACACCAAAACTTGCCAGTTCAAGGGCAGCCCTCTCCAAAGCAATAAGCGAATTTCTCTTTTCACGGTTCGCAATCTTTGCACTTTTTGCAGCATCAGTTAATTCTTCCAGCGGCTCCAACACCGGGGCTTTCTCTGAAGATGGGGCTCTTTCATCAGGTTGAAAGGAGTCCAAGAGGCACGGCAATGATTTGGATGCTGAAAGATCATCACTATCTCCTGGCTTGGAGTTCTGATTCTTCTGTTGTTTTCTGTGTACACTCCTCCTGTGCCAGCATTTTGAATTCAAAAACAGCGGTTTACTCTCCGGTGCTTGATGTGCAGTGCTTCACATTCATCTTAGCACACCCATGAACCCCTCCACAGCTCTATTCCAAGATTGAGAAAACAACACTTCTTTGGGACAAGAGGGATTTAGCAAAGTGGCTACATGGTACATGCTGTTCTTCTCTTGGCACCGTTCCACTGAGACTCAAGTGCATTCAGCTAGGGTAGTGGTGACTGTATCATCATCATTCCTGCAAATCTTTCCCCTTCTTGGTTGCCTTTTTTATAGATATATCATTCAATCACACAGACTCATTCCTGTGGGTACCAGTAGTGCAACTTATATTCGTGCACTCAGTAATTGTCAAACTCAATGTAAAATTTTTTTGGAAAACTACACTTTTTGCTGACACACAGCTCATTGGATAGCAATGCAAATTGCAGCCAAGAATAGTTCAATGCAACAAAATATAATACAACACTATACAATACATTACACGTGTATTACTGTCCCTGTCTTTTGACTTTCTCCACTTATCTTGACTCAGCAATACACTGCAGCATAATGCAACAGTATACAAAACAATGCAATGCAGCAGAATTCAATACATTGCTTCTTCACCAGCATTGTTGCTGCCATATCTAGTTCACTTACGCCACTCGCGTTTTCATCTTCACGGGTCGTGGAGAGCCTGCAATAACCGTTGCTGTTTCACTGTGCAGTGTGTCAGAGAAAGGGTAAATCATTATGCAAGAGAACATACAAGGAGAGTGTTTCAGCTGCAATATAGAACCCTGCTACAACGAACAGGAAGCAAGAAGACTGGCTAAAAAACATACTAACAAAAAACCATAGGTTGGAGTATGGCAGGATATATCATTGGTTCAGCTACATAACTTCTTTTCAAGTTTACACACTAAAGCAAGAATACATATAATCTTTAATGACCAAGTTCTGCTGTATTTCAAATTGCTGTAACAGCAATCAATATTACACCGCAGTGAAAGAACTTTCTGTGACTATTCTGTTCAGAAGTTGCATGTTCAAGGAGACTGCAAGTAAATAGGCTACTGACTGTAGCTGTGTTTCACAGAAAAGAGAAAGGAGAGTGAGTGAATGGGCAATGAGACATTGATTAATTAGTATTAATCCAAACTCATTTTCTCAAAAAATATTGTCATGGTTTTTCCAGCTACTACTAGTACAGAAAAAAAAACAGCTGAGGTGGAATTTTTCACCTGTGTTGGGCCACAGTTTTTAAATCCATTGTTTTGATGTCAGTTTCAAATGGAAAACTGACACAGGCAAGCAAAAACAAAACAAAGCAGCCAAAAAAACAAAAATTTGGTGTTGGTTTTGTTAGATCCCTGCCCATTTCCAAGTATGATACCTGTATATTTGACACTCCATCATACAGAAATATGTAACATGTTTGTTTTGTTACTGTCACTTTGTGAAGTCAGTTTGTACTGAAAAATTAAAGAAAAAAAGGAAAAAATGAAATAATCAAAAAGGGTGAATATTGCTGCACAAGAAGAAAAAGAAGGAGGAGGAGGAGGAAGAAGAGGAAGATGTGTCAAATGTCAGCTTCAGAGCATGAAGACTGGGGATTGGGCAAGGGAGCTGCATGAACAATGTGTCAAATGGCAGTTGTGGGCTGCATTTTATAGTATAAATTTTTTGTTCTGTTTTTCAAAAAGTTGCCAATCTACACACACCAATGAGAAACAATGAATTTAAAAGCCGTGGCGTAAGCTCTGAACTATTGGCCATACCCACAGTAGGAGGGTTAAAAATGTCGTCAATCAAATGGTATAAGCTCACCGGAGCACAGGCTGAACAGGTGCAGGATTAGAACTTCTTTCATGTGTTGGCACAGCTTGAAATGATGCTATACCATTCGATGTTCCCTGTCAGTTACACCAAAACAAAATGTGTTTGTGATTTTTCCAAGTCACTGAAGCCAAACGTAAGTATTGACAGGTGATCTTCTTTACAAAAAATTCTCATGAGTAATTTTTCTCATGAGAATTTGTTCAAATTTTCCCATAAAATCCAATTTCTCATGAGATTCTCAGAGCTCACTGGTTTAGATTGATTTTCAGCCGTAGCAACAGTTGCTGGCGCCGCAGCGTGTCGATGAACCACACGGCGTTTGATCACTGGAGAAGCACTGCCAGCAGCTGGTGCCATCATCTGAAAAGGTACATAGAAAAATATTGTAATGCAGTTACTGAAAACGTTTCTGCTTTTAGGAAAGAAGCTGCTAATAGAACTAGTCCTGTATGAGAGATCACGGTCATGCAGTTTTCATTCATGACTCAACTGGCTCTTCAAGCACAAGACTTAACTTCCACACTTAGTGAAACTGAAAGGAAAACCCTGCATACAAGTACCTAAGCTGTAATCTGAACCAACCACATGTTTGCAGTAGCCTGTTTACCAAATGCTCAAGATCTGACACCACCTCAAGGAGTCAAAGTCTTCATTTAAAAATACCCACTTGATTCACACCTGTCTGCTCTTCCTTATATAAAAAAAAGCCCTTCAGATGGCATGGCCCAATCACATCAAAAGTACCACATTTTCTAACTACAGGACACACCAGATTATTAGCTGCATCCCCTACGATCCCAGCCATCACCCTATAGTGTCGTATCAATATCTGCACTACATAGTTAACACAAACTACACATCTCGCTGCAGAGGTGCTCAATCTGTATGCAAGTATGGTGATGTGGTGGTGTGAATTTCCCTGTCCATGGAGTGACATTTATTCATCTCATGCATCTGAGCTGCTGAATCAACTAGACAAAGCAGGATGCGCATTGTCATGATAGCCGCACAATCTATAGGCAGTGATATTTTGTGTCCTTTAGGAGAAAACTGTGTTGTACTTTACAGCTAAAAAAAATGTAATCAGTGGTTAATTCCACACCAAGGATGAGAAGATACATCATGAAGCAATGCACAGCATCATTAATTTGTTTACTAACAAGTCTTTGCTGATCTGATGCTGGCTTGTGCTGCTGCTCATGAACTGCAAACTGATTCTTCCTCCTCTCTCCTTGTCTTTGTGCCTCTTGCTGTCGCTGCTCCTCCTCTCTCTCCTTCTCTGCTCTTCGTTTTCTCTCAAGCTCAAGCTGCCGCTCAGCCTCTTGCTGTCTGGCTCGTTCCTTTGCCCTTAAATCATGTTGTCCTGGCCGCTGGAGTTGCCGAGGATGGTGGTTTGATAGCAGCTGAGGCTGTTGAAGCTTCGAATAAAGGAAACAGTTGGGAAATAATTCTGATATTGTAAATTCATAGCAAGAAATTTTCTCCACAAGATATGTTATCTAGTACAGACCCAGCTCTGAGAATAGAGCGGAATCACAGACTGACAGCTATGGGCTTATATATATGCAGTGGCTGACAATTTCCCATGCCGGACAAAGAAATACCACCAAAAAATCAGTTCAAGTGTTGTAAGCTTCTGTTTGTATACGCTGCACAATGATCTGCAAGGTGCAGTCTAATAGCAAGGTGGATTCAACTATAGATTAATTAACTCTGGCTGGCACCATGTGGCATCACCACATATACACTATAGGTTGGTTCAGAATTTCCCAAGTTATTTGCAACACTGGAGGAATACAGTCTAGCAGACAACTTCACTGAGTTCTCATAAATGTTTTCCCCAAAATGAATCATTTTGCTCTAGACTGCATGAGTCATCTGCTAGTTTCTGTTGTTTGTTTTTATTTCAGGCTCTCGCGTTCTATTTGCAACAGATCTAAAAATCTCTTCCTTACATTGGTTGGTTGTCCCTGCTCCACTTTGTGACTCTTGGCACCTTTTATTGATGCATATGCTAACTTGAATGCTTTTGCAACCAATTGACTCAGCTCATCAGCCTGCAAGGCAAATGGAAGAATCCACATACAATTATGACAATGTGCACATTGCAATATTTTGCATAAACAGAAACCAACAAACACTTCCTTCCAAAACATGCGACTAGAAGCCTCATTACACATGCTGAATAAGGCACCTCGTACCCAGTAATAACTTAAACTCTAATACAGGCTGAGCCTTCTGTGTATAGGTTGAAGCATTGAGGTTGGTGTCCTAATTTCTCTAACAAAAGTGATCACACCTTACTTTCTAACTGACAAGGGGTTTTGATAACAGAAAAAGAGGAGGACAGGAGGAGAGAGAACAGGAGTAAGTGAGAGAAAAGATGGGTGGAATGGAGGAAGGCAAGTAAAAATGACCACAGAATGATATGAACAAATTTTCAAGTGAGGAATTTTACCTCATTCTCTGTCTCACATAAGAAGCAGTGGCAGAAGAAGTCTCCCCCAGACTTTGATGGATTGCGAGCAACAAGGGCGAACAACTGCTTCTCCCTTATACCAATCGCTAATATAATCCGCATGAGAGCATGTGCCATGAAGAGTGTCTGGACAGTTACAGGAAACAACAGCTTAACTCAAGAGGATGTTACCAGGGACACAAGCTTTACCGGATATCAATAGAGTGGATTTTAATCAGCCAGCTCTGCATCTAGAGGAATTCCACTGTTCACGACTGGCCATAATACACAAGCTAAACAATTGAACCTCTTGCAACATTTTAGCAGACATTGTTGTTGTAGATCATTTGCATGTTCAGGGCATCACTAATAGCATCCCTCATATTGTCAGCAAAACACACAGAAAGTGTATGCTCTGACACCAGTCTACATTGTGGTAAGCCTCATTGTGATGTCCTCGTGCAACTCTTGACAGCTTACCTATAAGTATGTACTTCACTTTGCACACAGTTTCCATCTATTACAGCTTTTCATGTTTTTATTTCTTACTGTTTGTCTTGTCAAGCATAGATGCAATAATTTATGCGTGAGGCTGAGTTTCTCAGTGTTGAGATGTTCCTAGTATTACAGGGTTTTTTTTACTTAGCCTTATATAGTTAGATGCATCTTTTTCAGTCAAACAAGTGAAGCATAACAGGGGAAAATACTTTAAACCAGATGATATCAAGGTTTCTTCCACACAAAGTATGTGTGCCATCACTAACTATAGCTAAGGCCTGACCCCAGTTTACACTGATGTAGACTGAAAAAGGGCACTTCCTGAAGGTACATGTAATTACCTCTCCATCAACTTGGAAGACCTTCACACCATCAGGAAAGACCATGAGCTTCACAACTTTTCCCAACGAATCCTGGACGGGCAAAGCAAAGGCCACCTGCTTAATTTCCTATTCTCTACCTCATGATCAAATGAAGAGGATCCAGGTTGCTGCAGCTTCATAGCTCTGCACTTTTTTTAAAAAAAGAAAAGCACTGCTTCCCGTACTTTACAGGGAAAGCCTCTGGATGTTAGCAAAGAAAATGGGTTTTGATAATAACCACATGCACATTTCGCACATTGGCTAAACTAGAAGAGCAAAACCAGGAGAGAAGTGGACTCATTATTGCTAACTAGCATCTTCCAATAATGTTCATTTTGTGTGCCTGCTCTTTTGGTAGCCATATGGACTTTGCTTAGTCTGCATCACAATACCAATCCCATGTCATGTGCTTGGCAGACTATACCATGTCCATGAACACCTCATTACAGTCAGTGACTAATACTGTTACTCAGTTCAGTCTGAAATTTAAAGTACCCAATAGCAGTTAGGGCCCATACAAATCCTCTCAGTTGCTGTTATAATTAAACGCTTCATCTTATTTCTGCAGCTGCCAGTGCTCACTTGTCAGTTAATACCAGCTGAGTGCAGACGTAACAGTCTGTATGTAGAGGGTCTCCTGGCTGCCCTTTTATGCTCAGTCACCAGAATTGATGGCAGTTTGGGATTTATACCTTTCTTATTCGGAGTCGGCTTAACTTCTCGTTTACGAATGCATGAATGGCCATGTCCTTTTCTGGAACAGGAAATGAACCAACGTACTGCAAATAAAAAAAGAGAAAGAGAGAAAGAAATTCAAGGGGAATCTCAATGTACATAAGTTATAACTTTGAGAAGCAAAACTGTAAAAGAAAGAAAAAATTATCAAGAAGGGTCATGGTACTCATAACTGTACATACGCACATGCAGCCTTTGTTCTAAGCCATCTAAAAACATGAGATACTGACGTACGAGGGGACATTATTTAAACAGAAAAACACCATATAAATGTGATTTCAAGGCATATACACGAAAGAAGACAGTGTAAGTGGAAAGGAAGTTAATCAAGCAATGCTTTCCATACCACAAGCCAGAATAATCTACAGTTGTGGTTCTGACTTCACAAGATCTGTCTTAACCAACCACCACAGGTGATAACATCATAAAGTACACCATCATTGGCTCATACATCCCCATGCTTAAACCAGCTGAGCTGTCCTTAAGATAATTGATATTAGCAGCCTGGGGTAACTACAAAAGTGACCTACTGTTATATAACCGACATAGTGTAAACATGGCTGTCATGTATGAAATGGTGTACTAAGTACAGTTAATACAATAGATCTGTGTATGCAGCTTGACACCAGGAAAGCCTAGGCTGAGAACAAGTCATATTATAGACACTCACCTGCACACCAATGCTCACACACACACACACACACACACACACACACAC
>JAOWAW010126194.1:9730-23232 GCA_028565695.1 Nicola tetela
TCTCTCTCTCTCTCTCTCTCTCTCTTTCTTTCTTTCTTTCTCTCTTTCTCCCTCTGTATCAAGTTGTCTGTCCCTTTCTCTCTTAGTTTCTGTTTCTCGGAGTCTCTCAGAAAGACAAATCACGACTCGATAACAACCACTTACCCAGCCACACAGTTGCATTGTGCAGAGTACACGTCTCCTGACTCAGCATTCAAAGAAACATAAACCACTAAAGGGTCTTTGATGGAAAGAGAATGATGGACGAACCCCCTCACATACGTGATCCTGAGTTCCTATTCTTCTGGAAACGTCTTCGTCCAAATGTTCCGTACAAACCCATCCGGGAAGTACTTATAGCCCTTCAGAGAGCAAAAGACATTCATACTCTCCATGTCGAAGGTTTTGCCTCTGCTGTACACTAAGTACGTCAGGAGGTTGACGAAATGGAACTGACTGGTGGAACCACGTAGTTCCTTCATCCATCCCTCGATGACAGTGCTAAACTTTGGCAGCTTCTTCAGCGTCTGCGAAACTTCCTCCGACACATATGCTACAGTAGGGTCACTCAGAGTGTCTGCACCCTTAATCGCATCAATCCTGCACATCACTATCAGCCTCTCTACTATCTCCTGCTTTCTACTGGCCCCAGTAAGACGAACGCTCAGGTTTTTGGCCAGAGTACGCAAGCTTGGAACCAATAACTTCTGCAGGCGTATTTGCAGCTCATCCAGTTCTTCCATGCTATTCTTAGAACCCTTCAGCAACAAAGGAACAAGCTCTTCCTGTCCTGTACTAGAACTCATCGTAAATTGAACAGTTGATGAGCACAGAAGAAAGCAAGTGAACCTCACCTCACCTTTGAAGCTTCCACAAACTACATGTACCTGTAATCACACTCTGTGCAAGCTTGCCCACCAAAGATGTGATGCTGTGTCTGTAACCATGCCAACAGATTATGATGGCGGAACTGGAAAGGGGTCTATATATATATATAGGCATTGATCTATGTGCATACTGACATGCATGATCTGATGTGATTTCAATTGTGTATCAGTCTACAGTAGATCTACACTACTCCACACATTGGCCTGCTTCGTAAGCCCCGCAGCATGCAGATCACACAGGACTACCGTAGTCTTTTTTTTCAACGGCAAGGTTTCTATTACTCCCCGTCAATGTCGAAGCCATGGCATTACGGCAGAGAAAAGAGAAGGGATTTTGTAGCTATAGGCGCCTTCACAACGTTTCTGCAGTGGATTCGGAGTCCTGTTGAACGTACCTGATGCCCCTTGCTTCCAACTGCTCCATGCCTGCCACGTTGAGACCTAGAAAGGATGAGAAAATGAAAGCAAAGTGCCATTTCACATCAGCGTAGCTGGGAGACATTGGGTGTTACAAAATAGCTACGCATGTATACATCTAAAACAGATAACTCACCTGCAAACATTGCGCCATGCTGAGAAATGCTGAGAAACAATTTGCAATGTTGCAATCGATGTTTGCCAGCAATCAAGCTTCAAAAGAAACCGGAGGAAGTCTGTTGCCTCAACCTTATGCCGTGTGAAAATGCAGCTATTCAATATGTACCACAGTGGTCAATGCTTGAGGAGCATTTAACTGAATCAGGATTGGGGCTTGTTCTCCTGCCTGCACATCACCAGCAATTTAGGACATGTGCCGAGCGAACCCATGCGGATGAGTAGATCTACAGCGAGGCCACAGTGGTTGCTGTAGAGGCGTAGGCATTGATTGCGTGCATACTGAGATGCATGATCTGACATGATATCGATTGTGTATCAGTCTACAGTAGATCTACACTAGTCCACATGTAGGCCTACTTCGCAAGCCCCGCAGCATGCAGATCATACAGTACTACCGTAGTAGTAGTCTTTTTTTTCAATGGCAAGGTTTCTCTCCGTCGGCGTCAAAGCCATGGCATGGGAGAGAAAAGAGAAGGGATTTATGGCTATAGGTACGTTTCTAAACCAAAGAACAAGGACAGTATTACTCGCAAAAGCTAAGCTGCTTGCTCAAGAGGATAACTCGGTTACAACCAGAAAAGTGAAAGACCAAATCACTCATTAACCAGTTACGGCAGACAAATGCATACGACAGACATGCACGCAGTCTTCCAGACTTAAAACAAGGACAAATTGTAAGAGTGGAACCAGTTCATGGGCAGACATGGGCAAAAGGCAGAGTGAAAGAAAAAGTCGCACCACGCTCTTACGAAGTTGAGCTAGAATCTGGATTGATCATTCACCGTAACAGATGACAACAGAGACTTTCACCTGGAGAACACTTTGGCTCAGACCAAGAGATCCACTCGAGTGTGGATCAGGAAGATAGGTCAAGATCTGGGAGAGAATCGCCTGATGAAGTTGACAGTTATGAATCAGAGACAGAAACGTCGGATGGTGAAGATGAAGATCTTCGAGCAGCAGACAAAGATGCTGAGCCTACTCCCAATTTCTCGTCTTGAAGTATGTGTTGCTGTTTTGTGTTAGACTAAATTGAGCTGGGTAGTCAATATAGCTTCCAAAATTACTTCATTGATTGTGGTTAGCTTTCACCCGACGGGGACATAGTGAGGAGTACAATCACAGCTGTTGAAGTGTGATGTCTTAATGTAGGCTAGTCGTAGCTGGAAACTACAGCACGACATCAACAGCACTGAAAGACTTTGGCAGATCCACAATGCGCTAAGGCTGGTGGACTAATTTACTACACTGATGTGTGAGTTCATTGGTGAACTCATGCATGGCGTTTAGACTGCTTTGTGAGTTAGCGACAACATTCAAGCTGATTGCTGATGTCAAACATTTAGGGCAATGGGTGAAGTGCACACCATGACTTCCCAGCAAATTATATCCGCGAACTACATTCCCTAGGCCATAGGTGATGTTGCACATCTAGCATGCAACCTAATAAACTTATCAACTAAGTCAGGTGCTTAGCCTGGTCTTTCAGACAGTAATATCCAGGGATGTTGCAGCTCTGACAATCGTTGGGATTTGCAGGTGTTTAGACCAGTGGGTGAAGTGGTTTCTCTGTAATGCTAGCTGAAAGGCAAATATGAGTATCAAGACCAGTGTTGGGGGGTAATGTACCGACTGTGACATGCACATGGTTCCACTGGTCTGTGAAGTGGTGACTCAGACATGCTGTTTCACTTGCATTCTCAAGCATTTCAGCCAGTCGGTGAAGGGGCGACTCAGAGATCTGTTCTGACTTGCGTTCTTGAGCAGTTTAGCCAGTCAGTGAAGTTGCGACTCCAGGGTGCATTTGTACTAGAATTTTGGCCGGTCAGTGAAGACACGACTGATGGCGTGCAAGCTGATAGGCAAATATGGGCTGCCTCATGAGAAAAGGGGCCTTATGCATTTTTTTTTTCAAAAAAAGTTTTTTGGCTAAAATTGTTCTGTTGGCTGTAAGAAACCTGGCAAAGAAAACCGTTCTGAAAAATTCTTCTTAATCATGAAGTTATGGCTGTTTTCATGTCTGAACATCACCCAGATTCACAGCACAAAGCGCAATCGATTTGATGCCAATTTGACTTCAGATGATTGTGGCAACAACTTGTGGCATTCAAGTTAATCTCAAAGGATTCTGTTAGATGACAGAAAGGAGAAGTGAAAAAAATCAATATGTTGTATGCAATGCTGATTTGAAAACCTGAGTGGAACAATGCGGAAGACCATTTGGCCAAAACTGAAAAGGAAAACGCACGGGAAAAGAAAAGGCACAGCAAAAAAAATTAAAGAGCTGGGCAAAGCTCATCTCTGAAGGCTGGTGGCACAAACTCTTGGATTTCTCTGTAGAGGTAGAGCTTCCTTTCCTCTGTGAAACCTCCTCGTGGCAGCATTGGAGGCAGCAAAGCTGCTGAGAGTGTGGCCGCGGGACTCTTCAGGATCCACACCTCATGCACAGGTGAATCACGGTCATCACTGATGAACACAACACCAGGCTTGTCAGCACAGAACACAAAATGATGACCTTGGCTGACCTTTAGTATTGGCTTGAAGTAGCCATCAAAAAACTTGTCCCACTTGTACCAGACAACATCTTTGCCTGCCTGAGAGATGTTGCAGGCAGCTGACGAGTCGACAGCCTCAGCCAGCTGGTCGAGCGTAAAAATGTCAGAGCACCTGTACTTCCTCTTCAGAAGCCCAAAACAACCATCCACCAGACACCTCGTGTGGCTAGCAATCATGAAGGACAACCTGATTTTCTTGTGCAGGCCTACAAGCACACGCCATGCCATGTATGCCATAACTGTGCGGTTTTTGTTTTGTCCCGCACAGTTATCGGCGTGAAGTACGCACTCTTCCTCACCATGACCATGCTGCCAAAAGAAATCATGGAGCAAAGACACAACTGTCTTGGCACCATGACTTTTTGTGCCATTGGGACCAATGGTGTCCTCTTCATCAAGCAAGTAATTTACTTGCTTCAGGATACCCTCGCTACAGACACCAAACAACTGCACCTTACGGGGGGTTTTGAAATACAAAGGCCCAGGCTGCCGAGCCATGTGAGGGAGAGACACCTGTTGTGCGAAGTCAAACGTGTAATGGACAGACTTCAGAGCTTGTGAGCAAGGAGCATATGGGGGCGCCACATTGGGGTGATGCTCCAGCAGCTCTTCAAAAGCCTTCTCAGTGGCAGATCGGTAAAACTCTCGCTCATGCTGTGCGTGCACAACATGGGCACCAAATGATGCAACCTGTGCGGCTTTCTCTTCGTCATCAACAGCAGCACAAACATTTTGCCTGTGCTTTTCACATTTGTGGCACACATCAGCACGTGGTGGCATGATGCAAATGTGGGGAAAGCATAAGCGCCAAATATTTCTAAAAACAGACAGACCTGCTGCACAAGAGCACGGCTGCTCAGCAGCTTGCAGCATGCACTGCCTTGTGTGTGGTGCTTGCTGGCAGGTATGTGGGCGGTAAACCACCTCTGCCATGGAGAGGTGCTGGAAAAGGCAGCCCATATTCCTCAGCATATGAGCTGATAAACTTGGCACACTTTTCGACATCAGCATAAGCCAGTGCATAATGGGGACGCCTGTGCAAATTGCCATGCAAACGTGGGGCAATGCCATTCTCACTCATGTGCTTCACTAAATTTTTGAATTGCTTCACGCCAACATCATAAACATACCGAAACACAGAAGCGCAGACAGCTTGGCCCTGAAAAGAATACTTAAAGTGGGCTCTGTTCTCTTCCCACAAAAAGCTTCTTGGCCATCACTCTCCAAAGAACTCAACACTCCCATCAGCAGCATCTCTTTCTCACTCTTTTCCATTTCCTGCACCTGCAGCCTGTGGTCGGCCACCTCATCGTGCGACAGCTTTGTCAAACAGTGCTGACTACACCCGCAAGAAGGAAAAGTCTGGCGAGGGTTGTTTTGGGCAGCCGAAGGGTCGTCACATGAACTCATGTTGTCATCGCCATCGTCGTCGCCCGTATGCGTCACACTTCTTCCGCACACGTCGTGATTTTGCGCCACAAATCTTCGCACAGCTTCCTCCACGTTTTTGGTTTTGCTCGAGATAATGACTCTCGTCGCCACTACCCAAACAATCGTCGCCAATCAGCAACTCGCCATGCTCACCACGGTCGCTTGAAGCACTAGACTGAGTCCCAGTTGCTCAGCTGACAGATCCTGATTGAAGGCGACGATCAGAGCGACCGTCGTCAGTTTGCAATGACTCTGCACCTGCCTGAGAAGCACCAGCACCTTTTCCTTTACTGCTTTCTCCTCCTGACAAAGGCCTGTGATTTCTCAGCAAGAATTCATCCTCACCCTCGCGAAAAACCTCAGCCAATGCCTCCAAAGGAGTAAAACTGCGCAAACAACTCGTGTCTGACGAAAGATGAAGCAGAAGGATTCCGTCAAACACTTGCTTGACCTATGCTCAAACTGACAGAACTCAGTGAAAACACCTTCGATTTTCACAAACTAACCACTGCAAGAAAGCCACAAGCTTCGTTCACAAAACTTTGGTGGCCCTAAGTTTCTATGCCAACAGACTGCATCAGAATCCGTACTCAAACCTGGTTGTGTCGCGAAAACAAGTACCCCAACTTTGAATGTGTTTTGCCATACGTGCAGCCGGATTGTGTTAGGTCCCTTTTCTCGTGAAACAGCCCATATATGAAATTATAGAATTATTCAAGCTGCCAAATCACCCCACCACCATGCAGATATGATGAACACACTAACCACACATCACCACTATGTGGCTGCAGCAACCATTTTTTGGAAAAATGTTTTACTACTTTCTACCATAATACCCAAGGAAACCCATAGAAAGTGCCCCTGTCAGCCCTAATTTGGCTCACTGTGAACCACTAAATCAATTTTGAAGCATCACAGCTGAGCTGGAGCTGTATACCTCTGAAAATGCAAGGAAAACTTGCTATCAGGTTCTACTTGGGAATGATAATAAATTTTGCTTTATAATTTTTCTATTAAAGCCTATATCTTCATTCGAGTCCAAAAGCACTCTTTGCAACGTCCACTGTTTTTGTGTCTCACACACCCATATGCATACATGAACACGCATGTGATAATGTAGTTCAGTCCTTGCTGGCAATTCACCTCACAATCAGGTACCATCAGCACACTCACACACAAAGGACATATCACCACTCCCTTGATTTTGCAACCCTTTGTTAAAGATTTTTCTCTACCCTGTCTAAGAAAAGACCAGGTCCTAAGGAAACCCTAAAAGTTGTCCCACTCAGCCTCATTTGAACAAACAACTAAATGTTTCATAAATCTCAACAAGTGAGCTATATATGTATGGTTGCACAAAAGCAATTTCTTACTAAATTTCACTTGCCAATGATAATGCATCTTGCTGCTTATCCCAGATCTGTAAGTCAGTAATGCCCAAGTCCCATTTGCTCACATATATTCCGCAAGAGGTCAATATATGACATGTTATTCATCTCTTTAAGAGGTCAATATGCAGGTTATTCTCTGCTGTTTTTTTTAGAAATCGGAACCAAAGTACGAGTAGAGCTGAACAGTACTCTGTTACACTTTGTCGACGTTGGACGAAGGAGGAGACTTTGAATGATAGGAAAGAAATAGAAGGAAAAATCAGTGAAGAAGAAAATGCAGTCGAGGAGAGGGCTCGGATCGAGACCGCTGGAGCAATTGCCGTGCTCCTAACAACTGTGCCACTTGGGACTGCTTGCCAAGAGCTGGTGACAAGTGACTCTAAAGCACTTGCAACCTGCATCACACAGTTGCCACATGCTTTCTCTTGCTATTGAGCTATTCGAAAACAAGCGAGAAAGGGCTCTTGGACGACCATTTAGCTAATCTATTGGGACTGGCCTCTCTTATGACCCTCAGCCTCAGAAATACCAGACAGCTGGTGACAACAGAACTAAAACAAATTATTGCATGCGCCACACAGTTGCCACATTCTTTCCTTTGATGATGGGCTCTTCATAAACGAGTAAGAAAAGGCTCTGAGACAGCCTTTAAACTAATCTACTGGGATAACACTATTATTACCCTCGGCCTCGTCAATAACAGCCTGGATATTCTCCTTGCTATATTGGCCTCAGCTTTGCCTCGGTCAGTATTTGAGCTTGGTCAATATTCACCAGTGTTTACTCAGCCTTGGGTAATAATAAGTACATATTATCAATCACTTCCAAAACCACTCATTGCAACTTCCATTTTTCCATGTATCTCATACATCATATTCATTTGCACATGTGAAAATGTAGAACTTGTTTAGCTGGTAAATCATGCCAGCACCAGATATTATCAACACAGTAACACAGCAAGCTTATATCTCAACTCCCTTGTTTTTGCAGCCTTCTTTAAAAGATATCCCACTGCTTTCTTAAAAAACACCAAAGAATTCTCCATGAAAATTGTCCCGCTCAGCTCTAACTTGTCTACTGCCAGGTAGTGTGCACTCTTGGTCATATGGTAAGGCAGACAAAATAAACGAGAATGCAGTGAAGACCTGGCCTGTTGCACTATACTGCAGTCCTGTCATATATTGCATCCTACCTAAAGATCTAACAAGCCCGTTTCAAACTTACAAGTGAGTTTCACAAAAGATAGCAGGATGGCTCTGTCAATTTCTAAAAAAAATTAAAAAAAACTATGAAAAGACCTTATTTTGTGCTTAATGAGATGCAGGTTGAAATAACCAGAATGGCCTTTAATTAAGTTTTTGCCAAAAATGACAAAGTTTTGGGGAATCTTTTTTATTGGAATTGCACACTTTTGGCTTCCACTGACAATTGCTTGGAAGGAATCATAAGAGTGTTATTGGGCAGTGAGTGAGTGACTGATATCCCTAGGTGATGAGGCACCAGTGCATGGTGATACCACTTTGTGCGCAGTAAGCTACCTTTTCAACGTCTGGCCCAATAAGGCTACGCAATTTTTCTGGGTTGTCAAAAATTTTCAAAACGAATTGCTTGCAGTAGTGACTACATTGGTATATATGGCATGAGATTGTCTGCGTTACGCATGATTACAACTTGTCATTGTACAAGATTTCAAAGGCTTACATTTCTTCTTATTAGTAGTCTGCTATTGTTAAGCAGTTTCATCATGTGCTTTGCTGGACAGTAGTAGCTGAGAAAGCATGTGTTTTCTCCCTACTCTTTGTACTCTGTTTTTCAGGTCGAGAGAAACATCGAGCAGCACGTGCACAAGGCCGAGTTTTGGACTGTGAGGACAATGAACTCTTCAACATTGCTATTGACTTAGCATTTGATTGCTTTGAGCTCGAGCACTTTGCTTGTCTTCTCCTGAAGAAGATAGAGTGTGGCATGACTTCTGATGCATTTCTTGCTAGCTTACCTGCTTACTCTACAGTTCCAAGCAAGGTGAAGGCTGTTCTCAAGAAGTGGTAAGCAACTGTTTTCACAGCCTAAGTGAGCCCAGCCCATGCAGTAGACCTTACTTGCAATAAACCCAAGGCCAAGTTAACAGGTATTTATATGTCAGTAGTTGTAATGCACTGGTCAACCATAGCTGATTTGAATTCACCACACCAGACATTTTTCCCACACAAACCATGGTGCATTAGGCTCTCTTAATTCCCCCTGACTGTGCCTGTTGCTCTTGCCAAGCTGTTGGGGCACTAATTTTTTTTCTCTATCTCTAGCTTCCTTATGTTATTTCCTCTCTCAGCCCAACTGGCCCAGTCCCTATCAATAAAATATATCCCTTTTGTTGTCTCTGTCCGGCTCATTCTCTTGAACCATCTTCATTTTCTCTCTCCTCTATCTAACAGAATCGGAAGTCCTTTAATCCTGGACTTGATACAGGAAGGCATTGGAAAGCTGATATCCTTGCCTAGCCCTCATGAAGCGACAGGGAAAACGACCATTTAGATGCTAAAACTCATGCAGCCACCCATCGCCATTACTTGGTCGTACATCAATGGCCCACCCACTCTTCAAATGTGCTTATTGTTAAGGTGGTCCTGGATGGTCTGTCAGTGAAAAATGTAATTTGTTTTTTTTTCCAATGAAATTCACAAAAAAAATGGCAAATAAACCCCTACCAAGTATATATTTCCTGAAAGCCTGATTACAAAGGAATCCATCAAGTAAGGGTGGGCAGGAAATTGAGTCAGGTGATTAATGTTATGAGGTTATCAACACAAAATGGCATGTCTACAATTTTTCAAAGTGAGCCCTGTATCTTTATGGGATCTATTAAGCTATCCTGGAACTTTCGGGGAATGTTGCTCGCATGAAGCAACAATAAAGAATGGTCTCAGGTTTTCATATTTCCTTTCCATTCGTAGTCAATAGTCTCTTGAACTTTTACTTGATAGTTTAGACTTTGGACTATTCAAGTCTTCTTTGGAGCGTGATTTCAAGAAACTCTATTTTGTTGCTTCTTACCAGCAACATAACCACAAAATTGTAGACTCGCACCGGTTTTTGTTGATGACATGATAACAATGATCACATGACTCAATTTCCCACCAAAGAGCGCTTGATGGATTCCTTTTAACCAACCCTTCAGGAAATGTATACATTATAGGGTTAATTTGCCATCTTCATAGTGTAATTCATTAGAGAAAACCAAAATACGTTTTCACTTACAGACCATCCAGGACCACCTTAACACCATGGTCTATTGCTAGGGTGAAAAGTAGAGTGGTTGTCAATACAGACTATTGCGTCTGATATTTGTATCATCGATGATAGAAAGTACCAATGGTGAGGGCTTGCACCCGGGAGGACTTGATACCATTGGCAAAAAAAAATGACTAAATACAAATAAATTACATGTCAGTCCCATGACCAACCCTCTATATAAACCAACCCCCATAGCCTTTAAAACCCCTATGTAGTTGGCTTCAACATCATAAAAGGCCGTCAGCTATGGCAGAGGAACTCATAGAGGTGTTCGTTTTTGTTTTTATAGCCACATTGAAAAAGAATTATTTGAGTTTCAGTTCTTGCTTTTTAAGGTTGTCAACACCTGTTGTGAATGTTTTATTGCATTGAGAGGAATTGCAACAATTTGCCAGAGTGACATGTTTTTTAAAAAGTAGCCAGTGAAAAGTAACATGGAAAATACATAATGGAATGGTTGTTCAGTAGTATGAATGAGACCACCTTCACTGCAGTAGGGTGCATGTCTGCTGCGCTGCCGAATTCCCCATACCTAGCCCGTCCGATTCCATGACCTGAAGGGACCAATTCCTTAATTGCTTTTGAAAATCTCCCAAAGTGGGAACCAGCCACATCCTGGACATCTAATGATACAGCTGAAAATCACAGGCCTTGTCAGCTGCTTCTGTTAGGCATCATCTTAGCAAGATGTTCACATTCACTGATACTCATTGAAGAGGCCATCATCCTCTTTGCTGCTAGCAAGACTTCTAAAGAGACAACCTGGCGCCACACTTTTTCCGGCTCACGGTGCTGCAACTGCCCTCTTTTCCTTCATTTTTCAGGCCTCACTAACATTGTTTTGCATCACTGCTGCTGCCAGCTGGTTCCTTGAGCTTCAAAAACTTCATAAAAAATTCCACGCAAGTCATTTCAGGGGAGTGATCATTCAGTTAATTAATTGGGGAGGCTTCATCTACTTCAGTAGGGCCATGTCTATGGTGCTGGGTAAGGCCGTACAAAAGCCCTCCATCAGGACTTACCAAAAAATGTGTTATTGGCCAATGCACGTAAAAGATGACCATGCATTCATTTTTATTTGCCCCGAGTCCTCCACTTTGAGCTTGCATATGACCTTGTATATTGAGCCGTTAGCACTCTTTTCTTATAATAGTTCTGCTCCCTTCACCTGGGGTTTGATTGCTTCACAAAGTTTGTAATTGTGTGATTTCCCAACAAGAAAGCCTTAAGCGGATACATTGTTCTTCTTCTCTTCCTCCATCTTGTCACACAGAGGTAAATTGAATTGAAACTTTGGAACAATTGTCAGAGGCCCTGTCAGATAGTTGTATTTGGTAACCCTTTTTTGTGATGATTTAGACCCATGTCATACAGTCAACAGTTCTGACCATTGTACCTTCATGGCCATGAATTTCTTTCCAAGGATACACACTTGGGGTTAATAAACCATTGGGCGGCTCTATGTATATGTATAAATTAATAAATAAATAAATAAGTATATGTATATATACATATAAAAAGATTGTTGGTTGAGGCAAATGTGTATAAAACAGACAAGAATACACCTGTATTTAAAGGCATGGCTTTGCTCAAAGCTTTTCGCCCAGTACATCATCAGGAGTTACACTGGGAAGTTTAGACAGTCCACCCAGCGCAATTCCCGATGATGTACTGGGCAAAAAGCTTTGAGTAAAGCCATGCCTTTGAATACAGGTGTATTGGTGTTAGGGTTTTTATTAGTTGGTTCTAAGTATAATAGAACCTTCATTGAAAGTTTCCATGCGCAGAGATAGAAACATCCAACTCGGGTTCTATTATATACGTATATGTAACGCAACATACTTTGCTCTGCAATGTTATTTATAGAATAACGTAATAATGTTATTTGTAGGATCTGGCCTACTATAGGGATCGACATAATCTCTACATGTATTAACTATTCATTGGCTGTGTGGTTCCAAAGCGAATGGCAATGCAAGTGCCATCTAATTTCAGTCTTAAGTGGTCTTAAGTGGCACTGATGGTTTTAACCCCTATCATAGGCACCTCAAACTTCACCTTCGAAATCCCTTTAATCCAAGTGGTGGAAGCTTGGAGTCATTTAGCCATCCACTGATTTTTTTTTGACAAGATTAAGTTTAAACCAATTATTTTCTTCTGAAGAACCAGTTTCTTCTCAAATTATGTTGCAGAAGATTTCCTTAAATGTACATGTAATTTCTTTCACTAATGCAGGATAGAAACAGCTCCAGATGAGCGCTACGGTTCGGAACTAAAGGATGTCCTGCAGGAGATGGGAAAAAATAATGTTATAAAGACCTATCAAAGCTATTTGGATGGTAAGTTGTCTACAGACACACAGTTTTCAGTTCGTGGAAAAGGATGATTAGAGTGACTTAGGGTTTGCGCATATGTATGTGCAATGCACGTCAATGTGCCAGCCACAGAGGAGAATATGAAGAGACCAAATATCTTTGTATTGAGACAATAGTGGCATAGATGTTTTAGTCAGCTGAATGGCTGGGTAAACATGAGGTAACATTTTCAACCTTACACCACAGCAACTTCATTTTCTTCTGGTGTTGATGTAACAGGTACTGGAGAAGAATGACACAATAATATAAATATTACAACATTATTAATATCATAGTACACTAATGTTAATAATAACAATAACCAATCATTTTCTCCTTTTTACTTTTGCTGGGAGCACACAAAGGACTCGAACCTCAGTGACCATGCACCTATCCAAACTTTCCCAAATATATCAAAATATTAGTAATATACATAATTGAAGAAGAAGTTTCATAGACTCCAGACAAACGTTTCAGACTTGACGTTTCGGCCTAATTATCTAGGCCTTCATCAGATAAAGGCCTGATACCTGATGATGGCCTAGGTAATTAGGCTGAAACGTCATACCTGGAAAGTTTGTCTGGAGTCTGTGAAACTTCTTTTTCAATTATGACATCCCAGAATGAGGTATCTTTCAAGAATAATATACATGTACATATAATATAATTTCAGAACAACACCGGAGCACCAAAGCTTAAGAAAATGAGTTCTTAAAACGTTAGCAGTTTACTACTGACTGCTGGAAGATCTAGAGGATCTGACAAGGAGACTGCACAGTGAGGGATATACCTGCTGATATGCCTCTACTGAGCAAAGGCAATAATCATGTGATATAATGAAACACATGAAAATGATGGAAAGTGCTGTAGTAAGATAAGTAACTGTAGGCCTTGTGGATAG
Organism: Nicola tetela; assembly: GCA_028565695.1. Taxonomy (NCBI): domain Eukaryota; kingdom Metazoa; phylum Porifera; class Calcarea; order Clathrinida; family Clathrinidae; genus Nicola; species Nicola tetela. The sequence goes on from JAOWAW010126194.1 coordinate 23,117, forward strand.
ATGTATTCTAATGGATAAATATGACTTCTAATAGGGATCGCAGGTCACTTAATTTTTGTAAAACTAGGTGATCATTTTTGTACTAGCGGGCGCAAACAAAAGGGGAGATGTTTTGT
>JAOWAW010126195.1:0-11943 GCA_028565695.1 Nicola tetela
TGTGTGTGTGTGTGTTGCTTCCCATGGCTGATCTTGGTGAACATGTGTGTTTCTTCTTCGTTCAGGACACTGGCCATCAAGCGGAAGACTCTGCTTTCTGGCTCGCAAACAGTTCAGAGCTTTTGCACTTTCTGAAGAATGATCCAAAGTTGTCGCCGATGACATACTCTTGTCAAGATGGCCTTCACAGCACATTGGAGGTTGCCTTCAACAGCTTAACAAACTCTTTGCATGAGGACTTGCAGGTAAGGCTTGATATTCTTGGAGGACTATGTGGCGATTGGAAGAAGTTTGTTCCTTCTTCACTGGCCAATGGCAAGGGAACATTACTGTAATGTTTATGAGCTGTCTGCCTTGGCATTTAACCGAAACACAGTTGTGACCAATATGCCACACTGACATTGATAGACTTCTTTGCTGAACTCCTCATAGAAGTGTGATGCTGAGTAATGTATCGCTTATAAATTGAGATGAACATGCTCTGTGTGTGCTGTTGTTGTCTTTGTGCTGAGCAATGTATAAGGATAAACTCTTACTCAAAGAACTTGTTAGTTGCTCAGAGAATTCATGAAAATCAAAGAGAGGCACTGTAGCACTGTTCAGTGAAGTTCTGCCACCTTTTTGCCGTACATATGGTATGCAGCAGCTTATCATACTTTCCATGTTTGTGTGGCTGGCATGGTCATCTCTGCTGCTCTGGTTGTTCAAGGCATGCTGCTGGCCCATCCGTGATCATGCACTGAGGCCTGACCAAGATGCATATGTGTGCATATGGAGATGAGCTTGAGACTGGGCTATGGTGCATTGCAACATTGATCAACAAGTGGAGCACGTGTGTGCATGCGTAGGCAACATGCATAAGCTTACAGCATCACGGCCGCAGCGTTGCTTTGTTGTTGATACATTGAAAGTGTACGCATACTGAATGTCTCCAGCTGTTTGCATGCAATTTCCATGCTGTCAGCAGTGCTCATGACTGCTGTAGTCTAGGGAATACAGCGTTCTTCATACTAGTACTATGGACCTTTGAGAGAAAGAAATGTCCTTGGTGGTCTTGGCGTGAAAACGGCCTCTTTGCTAGCATGGAAAGTCGGTTGTTGGGACTGTAATTTTTGGTTCCACCCACAGCCTGTGGCCTGGTCTTCAAGGTTCAAGCCTTCAGATTTTGCCTTAAGCTCTCCTGCAATCTCTGTTAATGGGTGATACTGGAGTACTTTCAGCAAGGGTATAGGGCAAATGTATGGAAGATGAAGGGTGGCACAGTCGACCGTTGACTGTGATCGTAAAGAGGGATCTATCGCTTAGTGAAGGATTGATTCAGTGAGTCCTGCTCATTAAGCTTCTGTCTGTAAGGCTGCTTTTCTTCTAATTTATTTGTTTCCTACATGTAGCTAGAAAATGCCTTGAAAGTACCCCATGAAATGCAGAAAAGCAAATCTTTCTCCAATGATTTTAGATGGTTTAAAACCTATTCCAAGCTTCTTGCTCACCCGAAGCATTTCCGCTTGGTCAATTCAATCAAACCTGTGGAAGTTTGAATCCCATACCTCAACTGGAAGTGGTAGAATCGAACTTCAGGTCCCTGCAGTATGGCAGTAGATTGCCTTAAACAAATGGGTGGCCTCACATATTGTATTTAACCAAATAGACACCCAGGTGTTAATTTTCAGACACCCATTTTTATGGGCGCTGATTGGAAGGGGCATTTATTTGAGCATGGATGCTTAATTGGTTAGAGGGACTCTGCCAAGATCAACAGCCATGGAAAACCCCAACTTGAAAGTTTATTTTATCGGTGTTTGTCTTGAATTTGTATTACCATTCGGAATGTCAGTCAATGGAAAAGCATTGATATGCAATTCAGGGAAGACTTCAGTTTACCACCCTGGGCACTTGTTTGAGCATGGGCGCTTATTTTGTTTGGGGTACAGTATTGATGGGCGCTTATTCAGAGGGATGTTTAATTGAGTATGGGCATCTATTTGGTCAAATACAGTACTTGTATGCGTACTAAAAGGTTGCTGTGTTATCTTCCCATGAGAAAGTGACTGCAGCATTCACTGAATAGTGTGACAGTGCCCCTTTGAGTTTCAGGTTGTTATTATGGTTACTGTTCACATGGTTACTACTGCTGTTGATGTTTCCCTGTGTCGTTGTGTGTAGGGCTATTTGCCAGCATTCCTGGGTAATCTTGAAGACTTTGATCCGCATCGTGGTGCTGAAGATGGTAGTCAGCCTCGGATGGAGGATTTTATTGCATTCATGCAACACTGCCTGAAACTTCTACAGAACTCTCTTCTGAACGCGACCATTTTGGTACAAGTTTTTTCACAGGTGAGCTGGAGACCTTCTTCTTCTTCTTCTTCTTCTTCTTCTTCTTCTTCTTCTTCTTCTTCTTTTTCTTCTTGTTGTCCCAGTCTGAAGTGATGGCAGTTTAAGTATACCCAATTTATTATTAAAACTTCAGGGCACCCTCAAAAGGTGTCAAATTTGCATAGGTTTGCATTGACAGCTTTGTTTTCTGCTCTGTAAGTTGAAATGTCTTTGTTTTTTTTTTCAGTTGTTTCACTACACAAGTGCACTGTTGTTCAATGAAGTTGTGTCGCCTCAGCGGGGTTTGTGCTCTCAGCGGACTGGAGTTCTACTTCTTGAGCGACTTCACGTGCTCCAGCAGTGGTCAAAAGACAATGGGCTTGAACTAGCCTCATCCATGAACCTGATCAAGATTACACAGGTGAAGTGCAGTTTTGCTCAATGTGCAGTTTTCGGTGGTCAGTGACCAATTTCAGCAATTGAAGAGGTCTGGACTTTTCTTCAGGAGAATTTATTGCATGTGTTAATGATCAGATAACATGCGCAAAATTTTGTTGCTCACCTCAAGGCCACCAGCGGTTAAATTTTTATTGAGTTTATGTCTACATCTTGTGATTGCTGATGAGGAGGGAAAATGCAATGTCAGAAGATAGTAACTTAGGGAACATTGCATTGATTTTATTTTGTGTTTGAAAAAACTGATTTTTGAGTGTTGATGTGGTAATTTTTGTCAGACTGCAAAGCTCTTGGCATCATCGAAAAGCCGTTATCAGGATGCGGCGGCTATTACAGCCAGCTGTTTCAAGCTGAACTCGCTGCAAATCTCAGCTCTTCTTCGACTGTACCGCTATGAGGAGGGAGAGCCACCAATGCTACCTGGTCTTGTCCAGCAACTGGTGTTGATGGCGGAGAACACTATTGATGATATCTTACGGAGTGATAATGTTGAGGTCAGTTGAAACATCATTTCATCCTAGCTACGCTGTCAATGCACTGACTCGATCAGCACTTTGCCTTTGGCTCTGAGAAGTTGTGCGGCAATTTCTGAAGCAGTGCTGTGGTATTCTGTTTGAGTTTTGTTCTTTAACCTAAAATATCTTTCCACAAGCATTGGAGGTTTTCTGTCAGAAGTTGTGTGCTTGTTCATTTCTACCAAAACTGTGGTTTTGTTGTGTGCATGTTTTTTCTGCTTTGCCTGTAGGTTTCTGTCGAGGAGGAGGAGCGTCTTCCATCAAACTTCAATTTCCCAGAAGAGAGATTTTCTTGTGACGTGGTCATTGGTGTTCCGCCTGGTCTACAGGAGTTTCTGCAGCTGTTAACAAATACGGGTACGTATGTAAGCTATTTCACAAGGATGTTTTTTTTTTGTTATTTTTGCAATTGCTGCTGGTTAGAGGAAGGATGTTGTATCTGGATGCTTAGATGAGGGATTAAACTCACTGGTTTTTGTACTCTGTTTGTCTCAACAAGTTACTTGTCATTAGTTAAATCTCAAATGATGGAGGTTTGTGAAAGATGTATCTAATAATATAACAAGCAATTTTTTTCCATCCTCATTCTCATTGGCTGGTCATGTCGGTATTTCTTGTCTTAGGAGTTGGGCAGTTTGCACTTTCTCCAAACTCTGATGGCTCATGGATGTCGTGGAAGGCGACAAGCCCAACAGAGCTTGCTCAGACCTTGCCAGGCGTTGGTGGTGAAGGGAGGACTTTAGCTGCTGAAGGGACTGTTAGTCAGCCAGGTGAGCCAGATTTGCTAATTTTCAATAAATTACATTTCGGATATGGATGGCATTCCTTCACTAGTGAACTTCAGGGGGTTGCTCATCTACCTCCTGGATATGTTGTGGTGGTTGGTTTCTATGATGTCGGCTGTTTTGACTGTCTTTCTTTCTCCTTTGAATTTGGTTTTGCTCTCTCTCTGCAATGGCATGGCCAATGCTTGTGTCTTTCTTTGTAGCAATATTGTAGAATGTGATAAGAAACTATTTCACTATATCCGAAACTTTGCTTACTAATGGAATTTCTTCATTTGCTTAAACTATAAATGTTTGTATGGACACTTATACATATTTTGGAAGCTGGAGAAAGACTGGATAAGGGGAACTGGCTGTTTGGACACGAAGCTCTCTAGGTGACAAAAAAATCCAGGAGGGAGCTATGGCTTTGTTGGTTGTACATGACCAAAATGTAACTGGAGGACAGAGAAAGGGTTAAGTGTGTATGCCTGCACTACGAAAAAATATCAATTGAGCTGAATGATGTGCTTGGCTGAGAAAGGATAGGAATGGGTTATGGAAGCGAAGTAACTTGAAGTTGCAGATGTGAATTGAGGCAAAGGACAGTGCAGAAATGAGTGTGCATCATAACCTTAGCACTTTCAGCTCATCAATGGTTTTTTGTTATAGCTTATGCTCATTGACCTAGATCTCTTATGCCGTGTGATTCTTTTTGAAAATTTTCAGGGGCGAGTGAAGAAGCTTCCCCTCATGCCCGGGAGACAGCAAAAATACAGCATTCAGACGGAAGAACGGTAAGTGCTGTGTTTAGGCTGCTGGAGAGGAGAAAGAAGTCACTGATGATTATGTGTTCATCTAGAGCTTGGTGATACTCTGTGATGCAAAGAAGCGCTGTTTTTGGTATTGTATTTTATTTTTTGAAATATGAACACAGTGATGGAAATAAGGAACTTACAGGTTTCTTTCTGTCTTCTTTATGTTCTTTTTTTTCCTAAGGGCATGTCTCAAGGTGAGGAACAGTTTCCAGCAAAGCCAGCACGGCTGCTCACAAGAGACCAAAGGCCTGGCTCTGGCAAACATAACAGACCAAAGCGGACATTGTCTCCTCCTACCCTCCCTCCTCCACCACCCATGCAAGACGAGGAGGTTAATCAAGTACAACCTGCCAACACAGAAGCAAAGGAGGACACCGTTCTTGTTGATGGAGTTCTTCTGCCTGTGAGAGATGTGTCAATTTTCAAGGGGAAGGAGGGGCTTGGCATCAGTATTGTTGGTGGAGTGGTAAGTGATGGGGCACCCCAGAGGTGTGAATGGGATCTCGAACAAGAAGAACAGAATAAGGATGATACTTTGGGAGACATTTTGCTGGAGCATCCATTTCAGAAAGCATGAGGTATTTGTGAACTGACAAGTTGAAATAATGTAATATAATAGAAAAAGGGTTTTTTTTTAGTTTGGACAAGCTGTGTCCAACAGTTGGTTTGATGAGGTGTGTCTTCCTGTTGCAGGGTGTAGAGAGTGTGGTTGGGGACAGTGGAATTTACATAAAGACTGTGATTCCGGGAAGAGCTGCTCACAGGGTAAGTTTGAAACAAGCAAGGGTTCATTATGATTGAAGACAGACATCAACTTTGGTGGTAGTGCTGCCAGAGTGTTTGAATCTTTGGTGGCCTCATGATTTTGTCGGTTCTCTTGGTGTGTTTTGCGTGGATATACAGGATGGCTGCTTGGAGGAAGGAGACCAACTTCTCGCCATTGATGGCCACAACTTGATCGGTGTCTCTCAAGAAGAGTAAGCAGCTTAAAACGTTTGGTGATTTTCAAGAATTGAACTGTTTAATTTGAACGTTTGAGAAAAGGGACTGTCTTTTCAGTGTGTCTTTCTTTTTTTTGCAGGGCTGCAATGCTTGTCCGGCAGACTGGAGATAGGTTGACGATCCGTGTTGCCAAGCAAGCATTCAGTGTTAAACGAGACCTACGCCAGCACTTGCTCTCACAACAAGACCACGAACAAAGTGAAGGAGACCTACTGTCAGGAGAAACATCCACAACTGCTCGTGATGACCTGGCAGAGGCAGACAGAGATGTCAAAAACTTCCAGGGGAAGATGAGTGAGGGGAACTCGCAGGAACTGCTGTCCAATGTACTGCCTGAGCAGCAAGAGGCAATGTCTTCTAGAAACCAGAGCTCTTCTGACCATGATCAAGGCATAGGGCAACAGCCTTTGGCTCAGGCTCCAACTGTTTCAGTGACAAATGCATCGCCGAAGACCAAAGTGCGACGGACACGAAGACAGGAGCAGACTGACAGCTCATCAGGTTAGTTGAGCTTAAGTTCACATTTATTGAGTTGCTGTTTACTTACTTTTTGCTACATGATGGTAAACTGGTTGCTGGTTGAAAACTAAAAAAATGTACTGCTGTATCTTTGTGGTATCTTGTTGAGTAAAAAATCTAAAAACATTAAGTTTTTAAGTTTTCTTGTAGTAGAATATACTTGGTGGATGATGGGAGAAGGGAAGATTAATCAAAAGGACATTACTTTGCGGTTTTGCCGGTTGGTGGTGACATTTTCTGAAGTGTTTTAACAATAGTTTACATGCTGAAAAAGATCTTTGATTGATTTTTCTTGGTACTGTTGCAGCTGAAACCACACCAAGACGGTCACGAAAGAAGGGAGCTCTGCGACTACAATCAGTTCGTGAGGGAGCTGTTCCAACAGACTCAGAGAGCTTAGCATCTGTCACTGAAGACAACCTCAAGTTGCTCAAGTCACCTCCTGGTTACTCATCAAAACGACGCCCACCCAGTGCTACAAGTGATAGCTCTGCTGTTAACGGGCATACCGAGCAGCTGCAGTTAATGCTTTGGCTGAAAGAGCAGCAGGAACAAAGAGCACTCCAGCAACAAGAACGCGAGCGAAGTCAGCAGGAAATGACGCAGGGGCCGCTACCAGCTGACAAATCTGGAGCTGAGGAAAGCAGTGAGTTAACAAAGTGCCTGTTGTGTGACTGTTTGACTTTTGTCAGGTTTAGTGTCATTAGTATCTGCAGTGTTACTATGGAGGTTTGAGGCAATTTTAACTGTGGATACCCTTTTTCCTTGTAAACGTGAAGTCCTTTAGTGAATGTATGAATGACATGGTGAATAGCGAATTATCTATCTGAATGACTCCATCATTTTTTGTCTAATCCCAGAGGGTGCTGTTAAGTATGAAAGCCGGGCTGAGAGAAGGAATTATGAGGAAGAATGAATTGAATTTGGGTGCAGCTGTTTTTAGAGAAGGTATGAAATGCACATAGGAAAATAGCTATGCCAGTATATTTATTGAACTTGGTGACCTTGTTCTGTAGGTATTGCTGAGTCCAGTCGCCATGGCGAAGAGAGCGAGAGTGCACCAGAGCATTCGAGTGGCTGGCAGTCTGAAAACCCGAGTGTGACGACGGCCAGTGTGCCAGGAGCATCTGAGCAGGGTGCTCCTGAGACAGTTCACCTCCAACAGCCTGTTGAGTACTGGGCTGACGACGACAATACTGCTCTTGCTGTTAGAATGGGACAGAAGTGGGGTGGACGCCAGCTGGACAAAGACATCCACGTTCAGGAAAGGTAAAGAGCATTCGAGACTAGTGTCTTTTGTGTGTCCCTGCGTGTTTTTGGGGCAAATGTTACAAGTTTTTGGTGAAGGTCAAAGAGTAATATTGTGATCATTTAGACTCACTCCTGTTGCTAAAGATGGTGGCTGAATAATCAAGTGTATTGTGCTGAGGTACTTGTCTCCTTTTCATGTCTTTCAGACCTGGAGCAAGAAAGGACTCACATTCATCAGACACAGGTGTTCAGCCGCCAAGACACACACCTGATGACCTTACTGCTGACCCTGAACCTTACACGACTGTAGGTGCCATATTCTCACCACAACACAAAAGTGAACATTCCTCACCTCAGAAGAGTGCGGTGTCATCTCAAAATGGCGGAACAATGCCGGGCATGTTGCCTGTCTATGCTCTGCCTGACAAAAAGAAATTGACAGGATCGCAACCAACTTCAAATAAGCTGCCTGATGTGCGATATGCTCAAGTGAACAAGCCGTCTTGGTCACACAGACAAGCACAACAACAGCCTCAACCGCCATCTCATCGACCTCCTGAAGCTAACCATCAACAGCATGAGGGCTTCCACACACGACCACCTCTAGCCCAGCCACAGCAGCAGCAAACACGTCATCAGCCTGTCCACCAGGCCAAGTCAGTTCCGCCTCCTCCAACCCGAGTTGACAGTGACAGAGGAGCAGCTAATGCATGGTACGAAGCTGTTGATGTGACTGGTGGTAACCGTGGAAACTCTGCAGGTTCACAAGTCAGGCAGATTACTTCAAAATTTCAAGCTGGTCCCCAGTCGCAAATGTCTGCTGTTGGTGTGCGCACAGTTGGGCAGAGTAGCAATGCAATGTCTGGAGGCCTAGGTGGGCAGGGTAATAGCCGTACAATATCACCACCTGCTCAACATGGCACAAACACCTCACAATTGCGGCGACCTCCACCTCCACAGCGCAGAGATTCTCTTCTTACCAACAACAAAGCTCACACCAAGACCGACCCTGAACAAGTACATCATGGGCAGGGCACTGTCATGGCAATGACAACTGCACCTCATACCCAGACCAGTCACTTCCAGGGCTCTTACACACAATCCCAAGCACAGAGACCAAGCCAACCGGTGGTATCTGCAGGAAATCGTCTTGGCCAACCGTTGCAGAATGGAGTGAGAAGTTTGAATCCTCAACATGTAGAGCAAAGCCAAGCACCAAGTTTGGTCCAGAATAGCACTCGTTTTCAGCAACCCTCCCAGCCACAGTCCGCAGTTCACACTCGGCCACCGGCACTGGAGCTACCACCATATTCCCAAGCGTCATCTTTACACACGTCACCATTTTCTGCAGGACATAATCCTACTTTCTCCCATCAAAGCCAAGGGAAGACGAGCAGTCGTGTGTCCCCAATGCAAAGAAACCCACCAGGCTTTCCACAAGCCAATCCCCCACCAGCTCGCAGCATGGCAGCATCTGCCCCATCATCGGCTGGTTACAACACCAAGCGTCCAGAAGATAGCTTCCGATCTCCCAATGCACCGAAGGGTGGGAGCCATTTTACCTTTAATGCTGCTCCTCGTCCAAGTAGCCCCAACATGCCAGCGCCATTTGAAATCCCGTACGCTGTTGACATACATCGTGGCTTGATGGGAAGTGTAAGTCAGCCGACTTCAGGAACAGCCACTCCAAGGTATGGATATGGGCCAGGGGCAATGTATCGACCAGCAGCAAGTAGTGTTCCTGTAAGCAGACAATCTGGTGCTCCAGCCAGCAATGGCGTTGACAGCATGCCACCAGCCTATGGTGCTCAAAGTTCACATACACCAACACCGTACACACATCACACTCAGAAGGGACCTGCTGGTGTCCAGCGCAGTGTTTCTCTCCGAGAGCAGACACCACCGGATCGGCATCTTGGCATGCAGGCCCAGCCACAGCGACCCTACTACAACCAACAGCAGCAACAACGCTTTCCTCCTTCTCATGCTGGCCGTATTCACCGACCGGAAATGGAGGAGATGATGCGAACGCCATCATCATCGACACAGTCGCTAAACAAAATCAACCAAAACAAAGGAAGGGACAGACCGTCCGCTGCAGCTCCAAATGATTTTACGCTGAATGAAAAGAAACGCTTCTTTGCCAGAGGTCGTCCGTCAGGACCACAGCAGAATGGCCTTCCTACTTATCCTATTGCGCAGCTTAGTAATAATGCTGGCATCCAAGCAAGGCCTCCATGGCATGCAGAGCCAGGATTGGTTTGACTGTTGTAATTACAGCAGTGAAATGATTCTTAAATTTCGAATCTTTTCTCGTGTTTTTTTTTGTTTTGTTTTCTTGAGAGATCCTAATGTACACATAAATAATCAAAGCTGTTTTATTATCATGTTGCCGAACGTTTCTGGTAAATCTTTATGAGAATCATTTATTTTCAAAGCTCAGCTGAGTTTCTTCTTTGGTCAGTTGTCTGAGTTGAAGATTGGTTTATTAATTTTCTTCGAAACGCCAGGCTTCCTTTCTTGTTGCTCCTTTTTGGTGAGAATCTCTTTGTACTTTCTTTTGTTTGGTTAATTTTGTGCAGAATTTAATCATCTAAATGTAGCAATGTTTCTCCTGAAGATTTCTCCAGATGCAGAATGTTTATCATGTCATGGCCTTCCTTCTCTGTCCTTGCTCTTTCCCCTCTCTTTTCCTCTCTCTTTCTTTCTCTCTTTCTCTCTCACTCACCCTCACCTCTCCCTTGCCATCTCTTGTTTATCTTCAAGGGCTCAGTTTCTTTTTCTTTGAAATGTGTGTTGTGTGTTTTTGTGTGTGTGCACATGTGCACGTGTGAATCTTAATTTTCATGAGTCCTGGCATCTACATGTAGAATCCAAGTTGGACTTGAGGTGAACTATGATTTAAGGGCATGCAACCTTCAGCTGCCTCAGGTTAGAGTTTTCTTGTGAACTATTTTTTCTGCAAAGCAGTTTTGTACTGCTGATATTATAATAATTATTACTGAACCATTCAGATTCAATAGCCTGCATACCATGGCATGCTTGCCTTGTAAATATCACACTCAGCAACTCATTTATAGTTCATTGGTTACGTCCTCATACCCGGGCGGTGTTGCTTTGTTTGCTCTCTGCAGAACCTACTTCCAGTATTTGACAGCTGTCCCAGGATAGCATTTTTGCCAAGGCTATGCTGACAACTGAGTATCATTAGCAGATAAATGACAAGTGACTGTGATCATGGTCAGCTGATGTGCATGGCGTGGAGGTGTGCAACGTCCGTAAAGTTTAAATTTCAGATGCACCTGTTACCCTGGTGCTGTGCCATGCTGTAAGTTGGAAGTACCATGTCCAATAATAATAATAACTATTATGATTCGTGGAATCACTGGAATTAGTTTTCATAACTTCACCGACGTCGACAACCTTGCAAGCTAGCTCCAGATCGCGAGTGTTTATCCAGTAGACGTCACCAGGCAGGATCCCTGGCTGCAAGAGTGTCTGCAAGGGTTTGTTAGCAACGTTGCGTTGACTGACAGTCCTCTCTTCGTCGATCGTCTGGTATAAAAACCAGTGCAGTGAAGTTGGCCGGCTTGAGTGAAGTTGCTCAACCGTTACGTCCCCTGCACTGCGCTCGTACCCCAAGGCCCTGCGCGTTGCATTGACCGGTCGTGTACGCGTCACAGTCACTCTCCCCAGCACATCTAATGACGTCACGGAAAGTTGGCGCGAAATTTGAGACTTTTCGCGCCACTTGATCGACGGGCGCTGCTGCTGACGGAGCGCCAGTAGCATATCGAGAAAAGCTGGCTAGCTTGCCGACAGTCTAGCGCCGACACATGGTTCATCTACGCAGGAAGTACTGTGGTCAAGTGGTTTCTCTCGTGAATAGCGATTATCCTGTATCGGTTTCTCGCTTTCTCAGAATGCCACGAGTGAAGTTTTGCATTTGCGGGACTTTCAGCAGCGGTACATTTCGATCGTCGGCGGCCTTCGAGCACCGATTTGGTACTGTCTTAGGCGCCCACGCCGCAAATCGTTCCGGCAAGCTATGCACGAACTGTCGTCAGAAGTACGAATGCAATGTCCCTGTCGACGCCGATTGTCTCACAGTAGACAGCCGTTCAGGCCAGGCGGGACGCAAGAAAAAGCGATGTATACAGCACATTGAGAGCGGAGGTATACTTGATCATCTTCAGGCTGAACACCACCAGCAAGATTAGAAACAATTACTATCGATTCTTTTTTGAATCCTGTTGGTAGGAAGGTAATCAACACCAGTTGGGCTTAACAGACCTTCCAGAAGAC
>JAOWAW010126217.1:1707-11941 GCA_028565695.1 Nicola tetela
ACATGGTGCCTTAAGATAAAAAGTACTGGTAAGACTATTGACAGAGATGGAAACCTCTTGATTGAGAGAAAGGAGATTGCCTCAGCAAACAGCTCCAAGACTTGGACCGCAGCCTCCATTGTAGTCAAATCTCCTGCTCCCAATAGTAGTTTATGTGTGTTGGTTGACTTGAGCCAAACTGCTGTTACAGCCTGCTGCTGCTGCTGCTGAAAGAGACGTTCCATCATCAAGAAAGTGGAATTGCACAGAGTGGAAACATCTTGGATAAACTTTCAATTAGGCAATTTCAAGTCCTGTTGTTTTGTCTTGAGTCGATCTTTTGACCTGTAGCTCTTGTTGAAGTGTGCTAAGATTCATCTTCCACATGCAGCAGCATCTGATTCTTAGCATATCTCCACAACGTTTTCAATTGCAAGCTGTGGGGTCTGGGCTACACAAGGAACCTGTGGCCATCAGAGGTCTTCCTGTACAGCTTTTGAGATGTTCCCTGCATTGTCCATTGTCATACCTGCTACTGACTTTGTTTGCACATTGTACGCCTGGTGCACAGCCTTCGCGGCCAGCTGTGATGTTCATGTGGGTGTGGTTGAACAACATCTTCTTCACCTGCAATGATGCTGCTTAGCTGCTGAGGTCCAGTAGTCTGCATTGAAACTTATGGAATCCTGCTCTTCTACCTTTGTCCTGATTTCAATCGTCAAATTGTCAGCCTTGCACTTTAGGAGCTGTGTTATGGTCTTCATACAAGCATTGTAGGCTGGCTCCCAAGTGTGAATGTAAATGGTGGGCAAAAGGCTCTAATACAAGATTCACTGTAAAGCTTATAAGAAGTTTCTAAGAGTCATGTCTGACAAAACCCTGACCTGTAGGAAAGTTGTGGGTTTCTGCAGTGAAGACAATGTGGCGATCTTGCTCCACCTTGCATAAAGCACTTGGCTGGCCAACTTCTTTTGGTTGAAAAGCAATCAGCCTATGCCCTTTGATGGCACTAGAATGCACAAACAAACAACAACAACAACAACAACGTTTTGTAGGAAACAAACTACCACAAAAAAGCACAGCCAACAGAGCAGTAAAGTGCAAAAGGGTTTAAACAATTTGCAATTGAACTTCAAAATACAGAGTGAATTGCGCAATTGTGCGAGTCTGAGATACAGCTTACCATCTTCCATGGCAGAAAATCAGATCAGATTCCTAAGCATCCAACTATGTTGCATAAAGGGGCAATAGGCCTGAACTGTCATGTAGTCGTCAGGTGTTTTGTTGTTAGGTGTGAGGACTTGTGTCTTCAAATAGCAGCTCATTGGTTTCGTTTTCGTCTTGTGAATAAATGGTTGGACTGGTTTACAGTCTGTCTTGCTGTTGTATGGTCCAGTGGGCAATAAAATACATAACCAGACTTGTCTGCATAGCCTGCTAATTTTACCAGAAAGCATGTTACACTGGGTGAAGTATGATGCAATGGGAGTTGTAGAGCTGCCATCATGCTGTCCTAAACCATGCTATGGACTACCAACACTAGCCAACTGTCAAATAATTAACCTTTCCACTAAGGAGTGGTGAAGCTGCGTCTCCTGTTTAGGAAACAAACGTAATTGGGAGACACTTGACTTTTCACACTCTTCTTCACCCAGAGATTTCCGCAGAAAAAGTCAAAGATAGAGAGCAAGATTACCTGCAATAGCCATCATCTGTTAAATAAAATGTAGCAGCCATCAGCAAAATCTAAGCAGGGATTACTCCATTGATCTTAATTATGTCACTGAAGTTTGACTGAGCAATAAAAGAAAATTTAAACTTTGTCCTGATATGTCTTTTTTTTGCATAAAGTATTATCAAAGTAAATCACACAGAAATTACATATTGAACTTGTGAAGTTAATAGCTATCCGAATTTTCTGATTTTGCAACTTAGGATGAATGACCTCATAGACCTGTTCGTAAATGACAGCTTGTACCTTCAGCCCAGACTTTTTTGGGGCAAATTTTTAACCTGGACATACGCTCTATATACTCCGCTTATACGAGCCACAAGAAGACCACTTTTCGTTGGTTATCTTGCAATGATTTTTTTTCTTTACAATTGTTAGATAATACCTTGCTCATCGGGGCTTGTGTTTCTAAAGTTCTAGTTGTAAGATTCAAGCAGTCACCACTCAATGTTTTGTTGCCCTGGTGTAGTGACCCCAGATCCTAGGCCATCTCAGGCAAGTGTCAATTTTGCCACACAGTGCTGCTTGAAGACCTCTTGTTAATGGATGGCCTTTGCTCCCAGTCAAACTATTGGAATAATGACATCACTGGAAAAGGGCAGAAAGAGATGAAATGATAATTTCTGGTTTGTGAAAAATTTCATTCAACAGCTTGAGCTGTAGAGCCAAGATTTACTGTTGTTTCTCTTTGAGTTGATTACTAGTGTGGTTACATGTGCTGTATTGCTTGAATGCTGTGATTGCCAAGAGCTACAGTTATGAGTGATCTACCTTTAAAATTTTAAAATTTAGGCAGGCCTGAAGCCCTTGCCTCCCAAATGGGCATGCCTGTATTTTGGCAACTGCAGAAATTTATGAATGTTCCCTAACTAACTTAACAGCTAAAATTTAACGATTTTCAATACCCATTCAGCTCTTTCTTGTACAATGACCCCTCATTTTTCTGAAGCACACTGAACATCAGAAATTTTTCCATTTCCAACTGTCAGAGGCTGCATCAGAGCTCACAGAACAGAATGCCAAATGTAGCATAGATCTATAGAGTACAGTGGGCAAGCATTGCGGTAAATCCACACTGATCTAGTACACTATACTCTTTTGCAGATCTACATGCACAAATATTTTAGATTAATTTTGCCTGTGGCCCCCTGTGCTATATGCCCCAAGGGGTGGTAGCTTAACACAGGTTTTACTGTATACCACAACAGTGTTCCTGGTGCAATTCTGACCTGAATGATATATATGAAGGGCGTATGACAATTTTTTCTTATCCAAACACCACCGGAAAGCTCTACACACAGGTGGTCGGGTAAGTGAGAGATCACTGCTGTATAAGTCAATCTATGCACAACTGCCGAACGTCTGTGGTGATTTAATTTAACAAGGAATTAAATTCGTTAAATTAAAACGGCTGTTAAATTTTCCAGGTTTACCTGAGTACTAGTATCTGGTTCGCTACTGTGGCTTGGTTGTCTAAAAGTCTCTTCCTCACTATCAAATTTTCACTGTTTCTAATAATGTAATATCAAGGTAATATGAAGGTAGTATGCAACAGATAGCAAGAAATTTTCATTATTGTCAAATTTTGCTCAGATTCAATTTACAAGCTCTTCTTAGCACAACCAATTCACTTACGTGAAAAAATTGGGGGTCACTGGGCTTGTTTTCATGATGCAAGTCATCAAAGTTCAAAGATTTCCATTGTAAAGTATGCACATAAATTGGAACTACAACCAAAGTTCCCAGCAAAACGAGGTCGGTGACCCCCAAGTTTTTTTTTGCAAATTTAGGCTTAGGATCCCAAGGCAAATGTGTGGCTAATTTTTGAAGACATTCTGACAATTATTTCTTTTTCCATTTGAGTTGTATGTAAAATGGTGTAACTCTCGCTAACTACCTTAAGTAAGCCAAGAGCAATGAAACGGCCGCTCTAACCAAATTAAATACTACCGACCTGCTGTTGTCAGAGAAGGCAATGAGGTTGTTTTGATTTGAGTGCTTCTGCGTGTCGATCACCATGCGCAGTAACGATGCGTCTTTTTCCTGTCCATCGATAACCATGCGGCCCTTGAAGAACCAATGGCGAGAATGTTCACTGTTCGACTGGGCCAGGTCGAAACATTCTACACTAGTCGGATTGCGTCCTACGCGTTCACGGAACATGTTGGTGTAGTACTCTAAATCCCAGCTGTCTAATGACAGACCAAGGCGAGCACTAGCTTCCTCCAGTGCGGCCTGACCTTGACCCACCACGTCCACGTCGTAAACCTCTTCCGGAGCTGTGTTGATCGCAAATGACGACAAAGGCTCCATGTACCTACACTCAGTCATGCGATCGTGGAGCAACGAAACGCACAGCTCCTCCGCTTCTCCTTTGATATGCACCCCACAGCCATTACTCTTCGCTGTGATAAGGAATCGATGAGCCCTCTCCACGCGCGTGACGGCAGTCAAACTACATGAGTGGCAAATGGACACAGCATTTGTTGACCAGGCTGTGCAGAAGTTCAACCTTGGTCCAATTTCTATCAACAGACTGGCATCCGATCGGTTGGCGAGCACAGATGTGTCTCCGGCATCTTCCAGCAGCCATTTCAACCGGACTATTTCTGCCCCTTGTAAATGGCGAGTGCTCTCCACGTAATAGCAGTATTCACACTCAATCTTTAGCTCATCGTGTGCGCCAACAAACTTTTTCTGCAAAGCAGAAAGCAGAGAGCTTGCCTTCGCGTCCAGTGACGCTGGGGATAAGGCAGAGCCCTTAAAGAATTTGCACACCACTACCATCTCGGAGAACTTCTGGCAGTGCAGCCTCACAAATGGTGAAGCTTCCTTCCGAAGCTACGATAGTTGGCCTTTCCTCTTTGACAAGCTTCAGCTCTTCCAGAGTGAAATAAACTCGGTGGATGAACCCTCGAGGTCGAGTCCGGCCTGTTCGAACAACATGAACAACACGGAGTCCATAACCAGATGGCGCGCTTGTTTCGCCAAGCTGCGCACGATCGACAAACACGTGCTACACGTACTACCTTCTCCCGGCAGTCGCGCAAGACTCGATTTTAATTTTGGCGCGCTTCTTTCGCGCATGCGTTGTAGGACATTCGCGATTAAGGAAGTGCATCCAATCGTCATCCTCAGGGTCCTCTCATATGCATCCACCTTACCTAGGTCACCATAGAAATTTAGCAGCCATTTTCCAGCATTTGCTAGAACAACCAATGATGTACTCGAACCAATGTAACATGTGCAACGAACTGGCTCAGCAGAACAATGAATGTCACGTGTAGACAACCTGCGGCCGAGAGGAGCTGAAGTATATAATGTGTTGGACGGGGGCGAACTGGAAGGGGTGCGCTCTTGTCCGCAGAAAGTTTGGAGAAAGGGCGTTCGAGAAAGTTCTAGAAACTTCACTTTCAAGATCACCGATCTTTCTCCTCTAACTCGGAAATTCTCGTAGCTTCCAGAGGTCGGAAACAATAAGAGTAGAGACGGCTTCTGGCTCAGTTTTATCGAATTCAGGGGTTTGTGTTGCCCAGCTATTTATTTATTGAAAGCAACATAAGTAGAGTTTGGTCCTTCGCCTTTTGAATTATCTCCAGAGCGACATGTCTGTGGTTGGCTTTGATCTTGGAAACCAGTCTTGTTTTGTTGCAATTGCCCGTGGTGGGGGCATTGAGACAGTTGCTAATGAATACAGTGACCGCAGCACACCGTAAGTCACTTGTCTGTTACTTGCCTGTTTTGCTTATGTTGCTCTGTGTGCGATTACGCGTATGGTTTTATACAGTTATCTTGGCTTATTATTTTCTTTCATGTGCTGGCTAGGTCGATTGTTTCGTTGGGGCAAAAGCAAAGATTCATCGGCTCATCTGCAAAGCAGCAGGTTTGTGTGGCTTACATGCATGACGAGTTTTACCGACTGCTCAGGGCTGCAAACAAGCAGCACTTCCTGTAATTTCCTTTCAAATTCTTTTTTTTTCATTTGTTACGGTTGAGCGCTCAGGAAAATGATCGCTGAAAAGTCCTTGTGCAGTTTTTAAATATTTGTTCGGAAGCAATTGTCTTCGTTATTGTGGACAATGTGGCAACAATATCAAAGAACAGTACTAGGAGAACGAGAAGAGTCCCGTATTCGTCACTGACATGTCAAGGCCTTGACGATGGTCGGGACAGTTTCTTATGCACACTCTGATTAGAAATTCCCTCTACCCCAGGTTTATTTATCAACAGCGTTAGTTCATATCTGAAACAAAAAGTCATGAATAAAATGATATCTTATCCTTGTAGAAATAGGTTTTATCTTTGAGAAAAAAAGCAACACCTAAAGCCTTTTTTTCCCAATAAACACCGGCGTTTATTCAATGCCAGGTAACTCCACGTCTGACCCCGCAACCAAGATATATTTTTTAAGGTGTACGTTTCAAAACTCTCTCTCTCTCTCTAGTCCAGGCTGGCATGGCACACTCCAAAGCAACTGATCATTGTCCAAGCCCCATACGGACTCCCCCCCCCCCCCAAAAAAAAAAAAAATCGCTGAACAAGCGGGCACACGTATGGAACCCTCGCAGGCTCTTCTGATGTCCTGTATTTTCTGTGCTTGTTTAATTTCAATAATTTTGGTATAAATCTTCCATGCATAAATTAAATGTTCACCTAAAACAATGATATACACGTCTGCACAGCGCTTAGCAGCACAGTCTACCAAAATAAAGAGCTACTGTTGCCCTGTCAGGTGAAGATTACTGAAAATTTAATCCACTGAAATATTCTGAAATTACAGTATCAGGAACCCAGGAAAGGTTGAATCTCAGGACCTTGCAAGGTATCAATCTCTCTAGGGAGACTGACACTAAAGTGTGTGAATACGACCAGTCTCAGTGTCTCTTAATGCAGATTCTGGGGTTGAGGGAGGTATGCTGTGTGCTACCGTGCGGTATAGTAGTAGATATTCGGTACGTGTAACACGCTCACGTACATCCAATAATTGTGCTAGGACCTGTCCTCAGTTGCTATGGGCCTGACTTGGATAACAAGGGGCATACATATGAAGCCCTCACAGGCCTTCAGCACATTCCTTCATCACTAATACTGACCACAGTAATGCATGCATGATTCCCTGGGAGCAATGTCGAAAGCTGGTGTCAAGACTTAACGATTTGCACCTCATGTTTTGTAGAGGCCTGTGATTCTGTTGTTCTGGAGTTGTGGGTATGAAGTAGTATGGGTGTGTGTCACTCTGCGAACCTGGGAATTGAGAACTGAAACAAGACTAGGGGAAGACTGAGAGAAAATAAGAACATGGAATAGTGCTATGTACAGCCATGTTACTGGCTGAGCACCAAATGGCCTGTATGTGTCAACCCAATTGTGTGTAGTAAATGTAGAGTAAGTGTTCGTGTGATTAGTGTATCATTACAGCATGCAGCCCAGTGTTTGTGCGGCTGTGAGGAATTACTAGCTCGACATGGGAAGGCACACTTAATGTTGCTTGAGAGGTATTATTGTCTGTTACTGGTTTCAGGCACAGAAGGCCATTGTCAGATGATAAAGACTTGTTGAAGAGTGAGACCAAATAGCAGCATGGAATAGTTTTATGGACAGCTGTGTTTCTGGCATTATCCCCGTACACCAGTTGTGGTTCTTCTTTCAAAATCTGCATTTGGCTGGAGATATTATGGTGCCAGTTTCTAGTCTAATGTTTCCTTTTGATGTTTGGTGCATGCTGATTATTTTTCTTATTGTTTCTGTTACAGGTTGTCACTAACCACAAGAACACTTTGGTTGGCTTTCGAAATCTCGTTGGGCGGAAATTTGATGACCCATTTACGCAGAATGAGCTGAAACACGCCAATTTGCAGGCCAGTAAACAGCAAGATGGCAACATTAGCATCCAGGTAGGCATGTGTGAAGGACTGTAAGATTAGCTCTTTTATCAAATGAAGCCATCCTGTGGTTTGTTCTAGGTACAATATTTGAATGAGGAAACGACATTCACACCTGAGCAAGTCGTCGGCATGCTGCTAACACAACTCAAGAAGACTGGCGAGTCGAACCTGAATGCCAAAGTGACAGACTGTGTTATTTCGGTGAGTGTCTGTGATGTGAAAGAAACCTGCCTAAAGATCAGCAAGTATTTCACTTTATTGTCTGCCACCAATCACAAATTGTACAGCAGGCAGGTGTCAGCATCAGTAGTGTGTAGGCTGCCAGCAGTCACAGATCCCAAAAACAAAATACTGAATTGTGCGAAACCCACTGGGGACTGATTCATTAGTTGTGCGTGGGGGGAGAGGGAAGAGGAAGGATAATGACTATCAATGAGATCTCAAATACTGCTAAGATTTAGATTCTCGGTGATGTTATAGCTTTTATGTTCGCTTCTGAACAGTGGTTGGTATATAGGTAACACTATGTGCACCTACAAATTAGGCAAGCAAATCCACATTTTGATTCCTTTGTCTTCCTATAATTGAGTTATTATTTAACCTGTTGGCGTTTGCCTTTGTTCTCTATGTTGCTGAAAAAATATTCCTGTGGCCAAAAGGTGTCATTGCTGTTCTTTATGGTGGCGGAGTGATGATAATGTCATTGAAGGAGGGTTTTGTGTGAATGCCACCTGTTTAGGTTCCTGTATTTTTTGAGGACAGGCAACGAAGAGCAATGCTTGATGCTGCATCCACAGCTGGCCTGAACTGTCTGCGTCTCATGAATGACACCACAGCTGGTAGGATGATGGGGCTGTGCGTGTATGTGTGTAAACACATGTCAATTGAAGAAAATTGTGTCAGCAGCAAAAACACTTGCTGTGCTGAAGGGAATCAAGAAGTGATACTATACCGATCATTGGCTTGCACACGTGTGTGTTTGTGTACGAATCCACATAGTATTGTGCTGGCTATTATTCAATACATCTCACTAGCAAAGGAATCAAGGAGCAAAACAAAGCTAATAGTATTAACACTTGGCATATGCACATATTTGTGTGTTTGTAGGCTAATGTGAAGGGAGGTGTGTCAACAACAGTGCACACATTATTAACAGAGGGTCAGGAAATAAAGAGTTGTACAGCAGAAGTTAGTTGGCCAACTGATCGGTTTGTTGCCATTATCCCTCACAGAAAGACAGGGGAAAGATACACCAGGAGTAGCTAGTATGTACTGAAGCCCACTTGTTGTGCTTTTGTAAGCTGTATTGTGGCCAAAAAAGCATCAGGGAGCGAGTCACCATTCCGTTATTTCTGTATGACCATCCATGCTGCTCATGTAGGCTCTCAAGAAGCTATTGTTAATGTAGCCTTTTTTCTTTCCTCTTGTGCTGGTGTGCTCAACAGCTGCTTTAGCTTATGGTATCTACAAGCAAGATCTTCCTCCACCAGAGGAGAAACCACGGCGAGTTGTATTTGTTGACATGGGACACACCGCCTTGCGTGTGTCTCTTTGTTCATTCAACAAAGGAAAGCTAAAGGTATGTATTTGTTTAATAGCTGTGTTGTGTTTCAGGTTAATGTTATGGGGGGAGGGGGTGCTTAGCTAGCATATATGACAGCTGTTGGCTTTAGTTTTGCAAAATTACTTCATGTCTTATCCAACTCAGCAGACAGGGTTGAGGTTTGCAGGCTGCAGTTTGCTTGTGTGGCTAGTGGGTACCAAATGGGTCAGAGCAGTTTGTGTGAATCAACACCATTGGGTAGGGTGTGGGTTGAAATAAGCTGTTATGTGGGCAGGGAGACAAATTGTGATGGCATTCTATTGGGGGTGTACTGGTAAAAAAATAAAATAAAAAAATAAAAAAAGAACACTAAAATCCAACAAGACCACAAACAGGCCAGTTGCCAGGCGCAGACATATGTAAACGGCAAAGTTACTGCTGCCTAATGACATAAACTGTTCTGTTGTCAACATGTGCCAACATTGCCAAGCTAATGGTTACCATTTCATTAGTGTTTTCATGTTTCATCTCTGACTACTTCAGGACAACTGATATCCCCCAGAATATTAAAATAGCTACGTTCAGGGATCTTCCTATCATGGCATTCCCATTCAAGTGAACAGTGACCTATTCTCTTTGGATGTGTACTGTTAGGTTCTGGCAACAGCTTGGGATGCCCAGCTTGGCGGTCGTGACTTTGATGCTCGATTGCAAGCTCACTTCACAGAAGACTTTAAGGTTGGTTAATAAAGTTGTTCTGTACTTCACATACCAGTAGTTTCATGTTTTCTTTTCCTTTACAAATGTTCAATAAAGAATATTCTGTGTGTCAATTTGTAAAGAAGGGTGTAAGCAACAGAGCACATCTCATGCAAAAAGACAAGAAGCGAAATAAAAGTTACAACAGCAACAATTGGCCTGTTCATCAGTTGATCATGGCCAGCCTGTACAAAAACCAAAGGAGGGAGATAGAGATGGAGAGAGGGGGGAGGAGGGAGAAGAGAGAGGGAGGGGGAGAAGAGAGAGGGAGGGGGAGAGAGAGAGAGAGAGAGAGAGAGAGAGAGAGAGAGAGAGAGAGAGAGAGAGAGAGAGAGA